>CM071874.1:7449160-7468483 GCA_036759665.1 Gynandropsis gynandra | reverse complement strand
GGGTGCATCCTCCTTTGAGTTTCGGTGGAAGGTTCGTGGCTGTCTTCCATATAATTTCCATGCATACACATTGAAAAGCTGACTCTCCTACGTTTCTTTATGCGAGTGGTGTTGTTGCCGGAGGCGGTTTTTGCGGAGGAGCTGCTGCAAGAGATGACGACGGAGCGATGACGAAGAGAAGCAGTTGGGTGGCGGCGGCGGCGTAGAGAATCTGGCTTATTAGGGTTGAGTGTGGAGAGAGAAGAGTTGAAGAACGAACAAGACGCCATTTCCAAAGAGTACAAGGATTGAGAGAGAAGTGAGAGGCGGCGAATGCTTCACAAGACGGAGAAAGAGGGAGACATTTGACAAATTTGGGTAAACCGTAAATTTCCGGTTAAACTGAAGAACCGGTAACAATTGTAGATCCCAGAGACAATTAGGAATTTTGGTTATTAGCCTAAACCGGATATCATTTTGATCACGTTTTTGTTCATTTTATCGTGACTGGATTTTAAACAACATCAGAAAAAAAAAACAAAAGCAAATTGAGTAAACCGGAAATTTACGGTTTAACTAAATAACTGGTAACAATTGTATGCCCGAAAAACAATTGGGAATTTTGATTATATAGTATAAAATCTTATGTTTTAAATAACATAAACATTGTTGAAATTGTGAATGTTTTGGACTTTAATTTCATTGACATTTTTTATGTAATAAAATGTAATTTTTTACACAAAATTATTTATACACAAAATAATAAATAATATACATTCATCATTTTCTTTCTCTTTTGATAATTTTATTTATTTTACATATAAATATATTTTTTATGTAATATATATATATATATATTATAGATACATATACATAACAAGGTGAAATAGTAATGATGCCCTTTAGGTATATATTTCATTATTAATGTGATGGAATCACATTACGCATATATTTCACTGCTAATGTGATTTCGTCCTCACGAAGTTTCAAACGTCTCTCTCATTAAATCACTTAGTGATTGTACGAGACAAAAAAAAATGTAATTTGTCTTAAATGATGTTTCCATCTGGTATTTTATAGTGAAACATGCACTAGTTACCGGATTGAACTGCGACCATATTCCCAAGGATTGGAGTCGAAACAGTGTGATAAATTGAGGTTGAAGAATTTCGACCATGGAAAGGTGATCGTCGCACAAGTGAGTGAAAAGCTTGTAAAGGCGAAGAATTTCGCTGACTAGAAGAGGTTGGCAACATTGATGGTGTTGTGGCAAGTTCTGGATCACAAATCTTCATCAGACAATTTTATCAGCCATTATCTGATTGGCATGGTTGATGACTTGTGAAGGCTTTCCATAGGGGTTTTACACATTTGAGAAGCTTGTGGATACTTGCCACAAGCACGTAGCAGGTAAACATCGAAACCGACAATTTCATGATCCCACTCATGGAAAGTTTGTATATATTATTAGAATAACATGAATGTTTTCGTACTTTTGTGTTCTTATCATTTTTTTAATGTTTCAATTACTTCTATTTGAAACCATCCATAGTATCGGCGAAAATGGATGGTACGTTGATGTTATGGATGCCAATCCATCATGCCCAAAGATGTGCAAGAACTGGGTTAAATCCAATATTAACACAAAGTATGTAGACGTGATCAAGCAGATTGGAGATTCTAAGGTAAAAATTACACAAGGGTTACAAGGATCACAATGGTCACAAGGGTTAAAAGGGTCATAAGGGTCACAATGGTTATTTGGTGTTTTTGCAGGATATTCGAAGTATTCTTTATGCCGAAAGCGACGAGGAAGCTTTACATTATGATCTGCAGTATTACGAAGGATGCAACGACCCAGATGTTCAGATATGGATGGAATATCTATAAAAAAAATCCAAAGGATATTTGTTGGGATGACATCCGTAAGCTTGATCTGTTGACGCGAAAAACAGTTCTTGATGAGAAACAGAAGGAGAAAGAGAATGGGAATAAGAGCAAGAAAGGCAAGGGGAAAACAATAGAGGTTGTAGATGTTCCACCCATATCTGAAGTTGATGAAGATGAAGGGTTTTGTAGAGGCCGAAGAAGAGACTGAAGCTAAAGAAGAGGCTAAAACTAAAGGAGAAGAAATGACAGTTCCTCTGACACTTGCGCGGAAATTAATGAAGGAAATAAAGAAGTTGGAGAAAAAATTCATCAACGTTGTAAGGGACCTTCTAAGGGACGTCATGTTTGATTTTTCTAATCCAAAATCAAAGGTAATAAATTCCAAAGGTGCTGACAAGGCAGAAAAGACTAAAGGCCGAAAGACTGCCTAGAAAGATACGAGCACCAAAGACGAATCTTATGGTACTCTGAGAGATGATGATTATTGTGAATTTGAATTCCAGCACTGTCTATATCCAGTGTCAAGAGAAGATTTGGTGGAGTAAGAGGCTAAAAATTACTCTTGATGGCTCAGAAAAGAAGGTAACAAACATTTCAACATTAATTATAAAGATTGCATCTGTCGCTAATCCTTCAAGTGGGATTCAGTCTAACATTCCTCTACTTGAATACATTCCTGATGAGGTTACTCCATTTGTTGCTCCTGATACTGGCGTTGATGTTCCTGACGAGGTTTCTGCTGAGGATACTCCAGTGGTTCGTGTCAAATAGTTTGTCGCTGATGTTTTTGCTGAGAAAACTCCAGAAGTTCCGGTCGGAAAGGTTGATGCAAATGTTCTTGTTGAAGTTGCACCGAGTAACTAATGTTGTGTCATAAAGGTCACTTAAGTCACAAAGGTCATAATGGTCACAAAGGTCACAAAAGTCACAAACATCACAAAGGTCACAACGATCACAAGGGTGACAATGGTAATGAAGGTCAGATTGGTCATAAGGGTTACAATGGTCACAAAGGTCACAAAGGATAAGTCTAATGATTGAAATGATTTTTATACAGATGTTGGAGCTTCATTGGATGAGTCTGATGGTCCATTGATAATTAAAAGAAAGTTAATGCCATCGAAGGCAAAGACATGAGCCATATGTTGAACCTCTATCGATTGAGCCATCGACGAAAAGACCAAAAATACGTGGAGAAATATAACAACGGGGTGGACCAACAGGTGGTCAAGAAGAACCCGTAGAAAAGGTGGTTAAAGAACCTGCAGATTCTGAAGGGAGTCAAAATTTTGTGTGGAAGCCCAAGGTATTAGTACAGAACAAGATATTCTGAACTCTTTCATTCATTGATGCTAGTAGTTCTCAATTGATGAGTGTATAAATTTATGACTAAACCTCACCAAGAGCATTGGTGAAAATTTGAAATATGTTGTCTTCGGGAGCTAGAGTTTTGGGAGACTATACTAAAGGATGGTGTATGGCTTGAAGATGATGTAAGTTTTTTAACCCTTAGTCACGACAGTCATAAAGGACACATAGGACACAAAGGTTACAAAGGTCACAAAGGTCATGAGGGTCAGAAAGGTCACATAGGTCACGAAGTTCACAAAGGTCACAAAGGTTACAAAGGTCATGAAGGCCATTTTGGGTCATATGTATTCATGTGTGTCAATTGTTTTGCACCAATTGGATGAGGTGTTGTTGAAGTTGAATAACCGCATCCGGAAATGTCCAACGCAATATATGATATTCTGTTCATGTAGTCGCTCAAGATGTGGATAGACGAGGACATGGAAGAATTTCCAAATGTTCTTAAGGACTATTTGGAAGGTACATATACCTTGAGAGCCACGTCGAAGACGGTGGCAGAATACGATGGCTTGCTCTTGGTTCTTAGCATTTCATCACATGCAAATCGATATATGCCTCCTCATTGGGTAGCCATTAAAGTGGATTTGAAGAGGAGATGCATCATGGTAAAGTGAATTTGAACTAAATCATACTTTTTGAACTGGATTTATATTTTTAAGTGTATAACGTGTGTGCAATCCAAAATAACAATATTAATAACAAAGCTCACAATGATCACAAATATCACAAAGCTCACTATGGTCACAATAGTCACAAAGATCGGTCACAAATGTCAGCCATATTGGTCACAATGGTCACAAAGGTCACAAAGGTCGATCACAATGGTCAAAAAGGTAATAAAGGTTGGTCACAATAGTCACAAAGGTCGGTCACAAAGGTCACAATGATCACAAAGGTCAGTCACATTTCTCACCTCATACTCATCACTCAGTTTGTTCAATTTAATAATCTCATAATGTCTGTCCGAACCGTTCATGTAAACATTTTCTCAACTAAATGTGTTAACTTTTGAGAATCATCTACTGTAGCTGCTTCCAACCTATACTTATTGAATCATTCCACTGTCTTTCCCAAACAAATATCTAAAAACGCTAGCACCGAAAATGTTTTGACGTCTTCAACGCATAATTTATTGACTCTGCCCCATTAATGATTTATAAGTTGTACCTTTCACCCTTAAATCTGCATCTTGTCCATTTAACGAGATCAAAATCCTCTTTCTCCAAATACTTTGCAATATTAGGATACCTGTACAAAGGTTACAATAGTTACAAAGGTCATAGAGGTCACAATGGTCACAATATCACAAAAGTTACAAAGGTCATATTTGTACGTGGCCATCAAATCACTAAATGGCTCTTCAAATTCGTTCACAGTGTATGCTGCTGCACATTTGAAGAACATTTCCACCACATTATCACACTTTGGACTCTTTCTACCTTGACCTTTATTGACGTAACTCTTTATGTTTTTGCGATATATGTTGTGCACAAAAACCATGATTAGCTTCTTTGTACACTTGTTTGACTGTTTTTATCAAGCTTTTATGGCGATCAGATATCACAATGACATCATATCCATCTAGTTCACTTCTTTTAACCTTGACATAAACCACATCCATGATTTGTCCTTCTCTCCGTCGATTATTCCTAAGCTAGAGGATATTGGTGATGTTCAACATCTTGCGTGATTGCCATGATCAATGCTCCATTGTACACTCCTATCAGAAATGTTGCATCCATAACAACCATTTTACGCATGTATTTTCATACCCTTATAGCCGCTGTTATAACCAAAAAAAGGTATTTGAAGGTTTTTCTATCACCGTCCAGCTGAAGATTTACGACAGCTCCGTGATTGCTTTCTCCTTTAGCACTGCATTTGCCTTTTAATTCCATCAAACACGACATATTGGCATCCTACTTTTCTTTTACATGAGCCACCAATTCTTTTGCTGGAGGTGTTTCATATTTCCCGACTTATTCCTCATTCAAATAATCTTTAACAATTTGTGTTGTACCCTTTGTAGCCTCTGTCGATTTAGATACAGGTGAACACTTATGAATCGAGTAGTGTATTCTCACACTAAACCGTTTGGAATTCGGGATTTTCGCCACACATTGATTCCACTTACAACCACTTCCGGAAAACTTGTCTCGTACTTCCCACAACTTTGAATTAGAACTCAATGTTGCATATCTAAAAGAAGCTTCAACTGATCCCTTCCTTACAAATGCATGTACATCCTCCTTGCTATCAAAATCTTGCCAAATTTTAAGTTGCAATCCATCTTCGAACTCGAAGACTGAATTTCGATTGTTTGGCTTCTTGTATACTACCATTTCCAAGTTATTCTCACCATCACCATCACCATCCTTAGGCTCTTTTGGTACATCAGCATCACCTTCATTACTGCCACAATTCGTAACTACATGAATGACCATATTCATTGCAGAACCACCATCTTCTCTTAACCCGTTAGTGTGTTCTCTATTAGAATTATCCGAATCCAAAATATTTATTATTTTTGTTGGAGTACTCACTCTAATTTTGTTATTTAAACCTACAATAACACATTCATCATAATCTACAATACTTCCATTCTCACATCCTCTATCAATGCTTCCAAAAACAAGAATTAGAAGTTCAACTTCCCTCTCATTTCCATTTCACTTTTCATACTTACCGATTCTATCTCCACAGAAAGCAGAGGTCGAATTCATTTTATTCAATCGAACAAATAACAAATAAGATGTTTTTTATTGATTATATATGTTTACTTCTTATTTTGACAAATATTTGGTCAATAACTTAACTTCAATTTCGTTGTATTTTTTCCCACCATCATCTTTGTGTATAACTCATCAATAAGTTATTGGTATGTCAAACTAATTGGAGGACAATAGAAAAATACTCTCTTGTTTTCTTGAACTCTTCTAACCCATTCAAATTCTCTATTTATGTTTTTTTCATTTACCATCATACAAAAAACAAATCAGTGTGATTTACTCATCCAATGAATCCATTACACCTGTAAGAAAAACATGAAAATAGGGTAAATTCTTATATGATATTATGTGGCCTACTGCGATCATGTGTTTCAATATGACTTTATGACCCAGTGCGACCATGCGATTCGATGATACTTTGTGACCCAATGCGACTCTATAACCCATTACGACCATATGATTAAATATGACTCTGTGACCTAGTGTAATCGTGCGACTCGATGAGACTGTATGACCCATTGTGACTCTATGACCCATTACGATCATGCGTTTCAATATGACTCTGTGATCCAATGACCGTGCGACTCGATAATACTTTGTGACCCAATGCGACTCTGAGACCAAATGCGACCCTATGACTCACTATGATCATTTGATTCATTCCATTTGACTCAGTGACTCATTTTGACAAAGGGAGAATTAAATCTATACATATTACTCACTACTCACTCGGGTTATCAAAATTACAAAAGAAACACGAAAAACACCATTATCTCCCCCACAAACACCATTAATCTACTTAAATTAAAATAAACTTAAATCCAAGCTCAAAACTCACTATATATACAAGTTTTTCTACAAAACATACTTAAATTCCAAGCTTCTTTGTTAAAAAAAATGATTAACCTATTCACGACGAATTTGACGCTTATTTAAAGCTACTAACAGTGAATGTGATGTGCGGTGAATCTGAAGTGGGAGAATAGAAATTTTCGCGTCAGAGGAGAGAGGAAAATCGAGTAGCTTTATAGGAAAGAGAAAATTTTCAATTAAATGATAATGTAATATGGAGTTATCAATATTATAAGGGTAGAGTTGAAATTGAGATTTTTTTAGGGATCGATAGGATTGAAGTCCCATTAGTTCAAATGTATTTTTGAAATTACTCCATATAATAATAATAATAATAATAATAATAATAATAATATATTAATGTGTATATATATATACTATATAATATTTACATAAATAACGGTAACAATTGTATGCCGAAAAACATGTGTTAATCATACACATACTAAAAGGTTAGTCTTGGTGAACAATAACCTGATACGACGTGGAGCAAGTTCCGCCGTCCGGATCTTAGGCCTGACACGTGTAGGTGTGAGATTTTACGGGTTAACAGCGGGTTTACGGACGCTCCGGCCCGACCGCCCGTTTACCCGCGTTTCATGCCTCGGAGCCCCGGTCCCTTTGCACTCCAGCCGTCCGATTGTCTCATCCGGGTTACGTTTCGACGGCTAGATGCTGCCACCGATATCTACCCGATAATCTCACCCGTACGTTTGGCAAGTCAAGTGTTTCTGTATTTTGTTTTCTTCCACCCCACAGCCGTTTTCCTCACATTGTTCTCTACCTGGTTTCGTTTTAATATTTAATCAGAGGCGCAGGGCGAGGCGAGGTGCAGGGCGAGGCGCGAGGCGGGTGGAGAGGGGGGAGGCGGCTGGGGAAGGAGGTGTTAGGTGAGAGAAAGAAGGGTAGAAGAAAGAAGAAGGATTAGGGTTTTTTTTTAAAAAAATTATAAATATTAAAAGAAAATTATAAATTATTTAAAAATTCATAAATTATTTTTAAAAATCATAAAATATTTAAAAAATTTATTTTAAAAAATATAAATTCATAGCATTCATAAATTATTTAATTTAAAAAAGTATATCAAAAACATTTTCTGATCAAATATTAAAATTGAGTGAAATGCTCTTGCAATTATTATCGAGATATTTTAAGGAATATCTAAGCTCATATACATTGTGCATTATCGATTCTAATAATAATGAGGTATATGAATTGTATAATTCGGAATTATTAAACAGCTTGAGATACTCAAGTCTTCCTAATCATTGTTTAACACTTAAAGAAGAAGTTCCCATTATACTTTTACGAAACCTTGACCTAATGCTTGGACTTTGTAATGGAATACGACTTCAAATAACTCAACTCGGTACTAACATTATAGAAGGAAAAATAATAAATTAACACATGTTGGAAACAAAGTATTTATACCGCGAGTCCCTCTAATTCCACCTAATACAAATTTGCCTTTCAACTTCAAGCGAAAACAATTCCCTATTATGTTATGTTTTGCAATGAAAATTAACAAAAGCCAAGGATAAAGTCTCAGTAGAATTGACATATATTTACCAAAGCCAGTTTTAGCCACGACTAATTGTATGTTGCAGTTTCTAGAGCAAAAACTCGAGAAGGATTAAAATTGCTTATTTTAGATGATACTTATAAATGGACATCGAAAACAACAAATATTGTATACAAGGAAATATTTACTAATATATAATACTTTCGTATGTTTAAATACGTAGTAACGTTTTGTTACCATCTATTTGTAGTATGTTTAAATACATTGTACCATTTTATTAACATCTATTTCATATATTTTTTTCCTGTTTTTTTTCTATTGCATATAAATATAACATTTGAAATAGAACTTGTGCGAAGCGCGAGACTAATGCTAGTACACATATATACATACATATACATATATATTATAAATGTTATATATAGTACATGTATATAATTATGCTTAGGTACATATTATGTTTATATATATGCACTTAAAATATTATATATCAACATATATCAATATAACTTTTATATGTATATATATACTATTGTAATTTAATTTTAAATATCTTCTCAGCAAGATACCTTAATCATATGTGGAAATTATTCGGATATTGTATATTGTATGTATTATTTCTCAATTTAAATTTTTACGATTTCGATTTTCAGTCGATTTTGTTTTTTATTTGGATTCGATTTCAAGAAAAAATTATATATATTATATATTTATGGCCATAATATAAATATACATAATATTATAAAGATGTCATTTTTCTAAAAGGATCTCGTCTTAGTAATGAGTTTAATAATTGTTTTTTAGATAGAATTGATTTTACGGGCTAATACACCGATAAAGAATATTTATATTTATGAATATTTATCTATTTTTTATTTTTGTTACGAGAGTGGTCATGCCACCCACTTTTTATTATATTTATTTTATTTTATTTTTATTAAATTTTTTGTTTATGTGAATGGTGAATAATCTACCTTATTATTTATTTACATTATTAATGTTAAATGGTTATATCAATCCAAAAATGAATGATTTATAAATATATACAGTTTAACATATATTTTTTTATTTTCTTAAATGATAACAGATTTTCATATCAAACTTGGTGAATCTAAAAATCACGACACTTGATATCTCGGGAAAAATTATATGACATGAGTGTTTGATGCTAAAATGCATCTTAAAGTGAAAAAGATAATTGAAACAATTGATAAAGAAGATAATTCCTCAAAAGAAAAAAAAAAGCAAAAGCCAGGATCTTGGTATGCCATGATATTGCCGATGGGCTAAAAAAGGAATATCGTACAAAAAAAGATCCTGAAAATTTGTGGAAGTATCTTAAAGATAGATTTGATCATAGTAATATGTAATTCTTCCAACTACGAAGAGTGATTGGTTGAATATGAGAATCCAAGATTATAAATCGGTTGACGAATATCATTTTGCGATGTTTGAATCTATAGAATGAAATAATGTGGATAAAAGATAAGTGACTATGATAAGTTGGAGAAAATATTATCAAATTTCATGTTGATAATGTCAGTTTAATATAACAATATCGATCGAAGGATTTCAAAACATATCGCGAGTTGTTACAATTTCTCCTCGTTGCAGAACAATAAAAGGAGTTATTCATGAAAAAAATATCAAGATCATCCCACTGATTCTGCATCATTCTCTAAAGGATTGTTATTTTATCGAATTATAACCATTGGCATGTCAATGGACGCGGATATATGTGTAGTCGCATTTGAAGTCGTGAACGTGATAAGAGTTGTGGTCATGGGTATGGTAAAGGACGAGGCCGAAACAATCACCAAATAATTTCTATCATGGGGATAATAAATGGAAATATTATCGAGTGATTGAACATAAAAATGTGACTAAAAACGAAAAGATACAATATGTTATCGATGTTGTATGAATGGACATTAGTCTCAAGTACATCGTACACTAACAAACTTTGTTGATTTATACAAGAAGTCATGAATGGATAAAGGCAAAATAATTCAGATAAATTTTGTTTTTTATAATCTCGATGATTTCCTTGATGAAGACAAAGGTGGAATGCACCTAGACATCACATATCTTATTGACCAACCTGAAAAGGAATAATAATGAAAGAAGAAAAGATATTGATATGAAATATTTTTGTTGTCATTGTCTCTTTTAAGATTTAGCTTGTTATCTTATTTCTGAATGTACTTTTCTTTCAATTTTTGTTTGTAAGTTTTTTCGATTCTATTTTTTTGTAATATTTAGTTAAACATTTATATATTATATGCAACTTTTGTTTTCTATTTTCATGTTTATCAATATCTTTATTGGGTCAAAGTGATAAAAAATTATGTTTTGATCAAATATCAACGATGGAGATATATGTCTAGTGGATTGTGCTACAACACATAGGGGTGGGCAAAAAACCCGCATGACCCGTTCCGTCCCGAAACCCGTCCCGAACCCGCGAAAAATTACTCGAACCCGCGGATTCGGGTTCGGGTTCGGGTAATTTAATTACAATGGGTTCGGATTCGGGTTCGGGTTTTAAAATGTCTAAAACGGTTTTCTTAATTCCATTGGCGTGTACCCGCGGGTACCCGCATAAATTACAAAAATACCCCTGGTTTTTATAATTATTACCTAAAATACCTTAGGGTTACAAGTTTTCTCTCTAACCCTTGTTTCTCCTCATTCCTCTTCACAGCCGCCTACCCTCTCTCCCTCTTCCTCTTCACAGTCGTTTACCCTCTCTCTCTTCCTCTTCCTCTTCACAGCCGCCTACCCTCTCTCCCTCTACCTCTTCACCGTCGGCCGCCCGTTATCCCTCTTCCTCTTCACCGCCGCCCACCCTCTCTCCCTCTACCTCTTCACTGTCAGCCACCCGTTCTCCCTCTTCCTCTTCACCGCCGCCCGCCCGCTCTCCCTCTTCCTCTTCTGGGGTTTAGACACAATTTGTCTAAATTCTCCTTGTTGATACATCTTAATTACAGAGTTTATATTAACATATAAATCTATATATTATAAGTTTAAAAGGCTTTTCAGTCATTCTCTGCACCCCTCTCTTACTCGACCGGCGGTTGTTCTAGCCTCTTCCCTCTCCTCGACCACATAGCCTCTCCCTCTTCCTCCTGCACTACAGATCGACAGCCACCCGCCCTCTCTCTCCTGTTCGCCGACGGTCCGATCTCCCTCCTGTTGTGTGCCGGAGTTTTCCATGTATAATAACAAGATGCATTTGTAAATGGTCTCTCCGTCAGTTTATGATTCTTGTGATGAAATTTTCCATGTAAAATGCGTTTATTTGTCTGTGATTTGTAATTTTTTAGTATATTGAATATGAATTTGTGAATTTTGAGATTTTTTTGTTTTTGTTTTTGTTTGTTAAGTGAGGGGCGGGTACCCGCGGGTTTTGAAATTTCTCGCGGGTTTTTGCGGGTACCCGAAAGTCGGGTACCCGTGTCTTGCGGGTACGAGTTCGGGTAATGAAATGAGTTACCCGTGCGGGACGGGTTCGGGTACGAGTCCTCAGATTCTGGCGGGTACCCGCGGGTGCCCACCCCTAACAACACATACAATATTTTAAGATAAAAAGTATTTTTCCAAGTTAATAATACATGAATCCAGTGTTAATACGATATCTGGAAGTGTAAATATAATTGAAGGATGTAGAAAAACAAACTTCAATAATGTTTGGAGGTGCAAAATATATAATACAATATGCATTATTCTTTTCAATATCCCAAAGAAACGTCTAAATATGGTTGCATCAAATGCCACTTTTGACCCAAAGTATAAAGTCGTGTTTAAGAATTGGCTTGACCGATTGGGTCACTTTGGTTCAATAATAATGCGAAGAATTGTTGAAAATTCTATTGGTCATCTATTAAAAATAAAAAATATTTAAATCTCATTCGATCATATATACTGCTAATTATCAATGAAAAATTGATAATAAGACCATCATCGGTCGAAGTTGGGCATGAATCACCATTGTTTTTGGTCATTTTTAATATATGGAGATATATGTAAACATATTCATCCACCAAGTTGACCGTTTTAATACTTTATTGTATTAATGATGCTTTAAGAAGATGGTCACACGTTTGTTTATTATCAACCCACAATATTTCATTTGTAAGGTTTCCTGCTCAAATTGCATGTTACCTTATTAAGAAAGTGAGGCTTGATAATGCTTGTGAATTCATTTCTCATACTTTCAATGACTATTTTACATCGCTCGATATTGATAAAACATCTCCAACTTATTGTTCAAACATTGCCAGTGAGAACAAAACTTTCTATTTAGGGACATGTCATTTTACATGTGGCAGCACTAATTCAAATAAGGCGAAGTGCTTAGTATAAACATTATCCATTGTAATTAGAAAATAGCTAAGAACCAAATATATCTCATTTTCGAGTATTTGGTTGTGAAATATATGTTCTGATTGCTTCACTGCAACAGAAAAAAATGGGCCCATAAAGAATATTGAAAATTTATATTGGATATAATTCATCATCTATCATTAGATATTTCGAACCACAAATGAGTGATATGTTCACAGCTCTCTTTGCTGATTGTCATTTTAATAAAAACGAAATCCCAACATTAGGAGGAAGAATAAAACAAGCCCCACAAGATTTGACATGAAAAATACAATCATTTTTATATTTAATACTTATACAAAAAAAATACAAACTAAAAGCACAAAAAATATACACTTGAACATACCGCAAACTGGCTATCATATGGGTTCAATGATACAACACGGGTGACAAACTCATATATACCAATTGAAAATTCACTTGCTCATACCAAAATGTCATGGGGATTCAAGAATTTCAAATGAGTCTACAACAAATTTGAAGTGTGGACGATCCTTTGGTTCTAAAAAATAAAAAACCTCTAAAAAGAAAAAAGTTTGATAAAAATATTGATTCTCAGATAATAGAGAACATCCAAAAAACAAAAGAGGAAGAAAAATTTGAAAATAAAATAATGAAAACAATCTTTAACATACTGAGAACGATGAGATTTCCTTTAACTATATCTATTATGAAAGGATTATATATCCAAAGAAATTGAAAATGATAATTAAGATCCAAAACCAGTGTCACTATTAAAATGTCAAAAGAGACATGATTGGATAAAATGGAAATAAGCTATGTAGATAAAATTAGACTCATTAATTAAAGAAAAGTATGTGGACATATAGTTCAACCTCCTATTGGTGTTAAACTAGTAGGATACAAATGAGTTTTTGAGCAAAAGAGAAATGAAAATAATGAAGTCATAAGACATAAGGCACCCCTTAGAACAATAATTTTTTTCAGAGACCTTAAATTGATTATGAGGTAATATATTCTCATGTTATGGATGCAATCAGTTTAAATACTTGATGAGTTTAATGACATTCAAAAAATTAGAATGTACCTTATGGATGTGGTTGCACCATATCTATATAGATCATTGCATAATATATATGAAAATTCTTGAAATATTAAGAATCTCGAAAACTTCAAATGTAAAGTCTAAAGAAGTGTCTCATAAATTACAACAATATCTATATAGATTGAAATAATTTGGATGTATATGGTACAATCTTCTACGCAAATATCTACTGAAATGAGAATTTGTAAATAAATCCATTTTTTCTTGTATATTTATCTAAAAAACATAAATTGGTTTTGTGATTACAGTTATCTATGTGGATGAATTTAATATAATTGGGACTTGAAAATAGATTGAAAATGCTCAAAATATCTAAAATAAGAATTTGAGATGAAAGACCTTGGATAAACCATTTTTTTCATTGGTTTAAAAATAAAGCATCTAAAGAGTGAAATATCCATGCATCAAACAAATTATAGAAAGAGGGTTTAAAGCATTTTAACATGGATACGATGAATTCGTTAAGCCATCTAATGGTCTTTAGATCTCTAAATGATGAAAAAGACTCCTTCCATCCTTGTGAAGATAATGAAGAGATACTCAGACCAGAAGTACCATATATGAATGCGATAGGGGCCTTTTGTATCTCACAAATTGTACTCGTCCTGATATAGAGTTTGCTACTGATCTTTTGGCATAATATAATTCTTCTTCTACACATTTTCATTGGATAATGATTAAATATATCTTTTGTTATTTACAAGCACTACAAAAAAATTGGCATTTTCCAACGGACATATCCGTTGGAAAATGCCAAAAATTTGTTGGAAACAGCATTTTCCAACGGACGCCAACGGATTCCCGTCCGTTGCAAAAAGTTCGTTGCAAATGAGGATCCGTTGCAATTCGCGACGGAGTTCCAACGGATTTTATCCGTTGCAAATTTGCAACGGCCTGGCAACAGAATTTTCCGTTGGACAAATAGTAACGGACGCCCGTTGGAAAATATTGTAACGGATCACCGTTGCACACATGCAACGGACGGCCGTTGGAAAGCAACGGTTGTCCGTTGCAAATTAGGCGGGGAAACATTCATCTTTGTAACGGAAATCCGTTGCCATGTGGCGGGAAATAGCAACGGACGCCCGTTGCAAATTAGAGGGAAAAGATTTGGCGGGAAATACGTTCCAACGGATGCCTGTTAGCGGTGCCAACGGATGCCTGTTGGAAATTTTGAAAAAAAAATAAAAATATTTTTAAAACTAAAAAGTTTTTAATAAAAATATTAAAATTACTTTACAAAAAACATTAAAATTAAAACTATTTCCTATTACAAATCGTTCAGATCGGTTGCGTCCATATCATCTCTGCCACGATCACCACCAACTCTAAACGAAGTTGCATCCGAATCGAGCCCCGGTTCTTGTTGCGGTGTTGATCCCTTCACCTGGCCGGACATCAACTCTGATGCTCTCCAAGTGTTGTATTTGAGATGTTTGTCGCACCACTTGGACTCGAGTTTCTCGAAGTTGTGTTTCGAGATCTTCGATCCGCCGTTGTTACGAAAAACTCTCTTGCACCGCGGGAGGTACCGTCGTGACGTCCTCGATTATATCCTTTTGAAGCGCTCTGAGACCGTATAGACGTCCCTTATACGGTCTCACCGAGTACAAGACAAATAAAAGTAACGTTAGATTTTAACAAATTATTTGATTAATAATTTAGAAATAAAATAATAACCTTTTACCTCTAAATAAATTTGGTCCTTTTGTAAAGGACTGAGGTCGTCGGGGCTTGAACCGCAAGCCTGAGATTGCTGTGTGATCTTTTCTGTCACAGCTCTCACGGTTCGGGCCGCTCGAGGATCGACGAGTTCCGGCTCGGCGGCTCTTCCCCGACAACCGACTTCTTCTTTGCGTGAGTTTCTAATACCACTTCTAGAAGAGTCTGTTCTCTTCCCATCCGTTGCATCTACAATATAAAAGAAATGTTGTTAGATAAATATTTAAGTAAACAAAAAATCTAAATAATTAAAAATTTACCATTTCTTTTTTTGTTTTCGTGAAGGATTTTGATCCCGAAGTATGGCGATGTGGACCATCTCCGGGAACCTTCTCATCGTAGCGATTTTGTTTGGCCTTCTTGCTCTTGGCCTTGAATGCCGCGGACTCCCAGTGCTCAATCATTTTGTTGAATACCGCTTCGGTTGCCCATCTCGGGTTTCTGTTGTTGGTATAGTAGTTGCGCTTTGCACCGTTCATCATTAGGCACATCCGAACCTGCATGTCGCGCATCCATGCAGTGTAGATGTGTGTTGTATGAGTTCGGCACCATCTGTATGAACGCTGCAAACATACAATTATAATTATTAGTTTTCAAATATATATATATATATGTAATTATAAAATTGAAATATAATTAAAAAACTTACAATAAAAGTGCGCCACCATCGTTGGCGCACAACTTCTGGCGTAACTTGCCAAGAATATAATAGATCGTCCTGTGACGACCCTTAGATGATGTGATTGTTGGTGTGTTTTAACACATCATCCTCATCAAACCCGCACATCAAAATACAAAGTTAGATAATATTTAAGAAATTTAAATAAAATTCAAAACAATTATATACTATTTACCATAACGTTCCAGGAGAACGTTCGGGATCGATGATCGGAAGGGTTGGACGCCCATCAAAATCATCGATCAATGCATCGATATCTACCATATCGTCCTCGTCAACAAAATATCGGCGGTGCCGATACTGGAGATGGAGGACGATATGGTGGTGGTGGTGGTGGCGGCGGGGGAGGCGCTCCCGCGAAACCAGCTAACATTCCCCCGATCCTATAAATCGTGTAGCCCGCATTTTTTCTAAGTGTTTGTAATTGTGTGAATCGTGTTTTTGTGTTTTAGTGTTGAAATAAGAACAGTTTCGTCGCACTATATATATCAGAATTTCCAATGGCCATCCGTTGGAAATTCCAACGGATGGCCGTTGGAAAACACGTCACCGCAACGAAAGGAGTAAATTGACGCGACGTTTCGCATTTCCAACGGCCATCCGTTGTAATTTTCCAACGGATTGTCATTGGGAATGTGTGTTTCCGAGGCGACGGACGGCTAAATGGCAGCTCATCTGCCCTTCCAACGGATGGCCGTTGGAAGCCTGAAAAAACGGTTGGGAAAGCTACAATTTCTGCAGTCATCATTACACTTTCCAACGGGCATCCGTTAGAACTCCATCGGATGCCCGTTGGATGGAAACACGTGGGGTCAACATGTGGCGTCAATATACCTTCTGACGTTCCAACGGTCATCCGTTGGTAATTCCCAACGGATGTCCGTTGGGAATATTGAAAATTCAGAAATTTTTTCTAAGTGTCGGGGGCGAATTTGTGTTTCAACAACCGTTAATATTTTTAAGGGGCAACCGTTAATATTTTCAACATTGGTATTAGATTATTTTAATTTGTCATACATCAAACATGGTTTATATAATATGTTCGATTGTATTAACATTTCGATTAGTTGATTACACATCATACATCAAACGTGAAACACCGTTCATGGACGTTATACGTCATTTACATTACACATCATCTACATTTATTACACATAGTAAACATTATTGTATTTACATTTCTTCTTCAGTAGATTCATCGATGGGCGAGTCGTCCTTCACTTGTTCATTGAATTCATCGTCGTTTTCATCTTCAGCATCTTCTGGTTCAACGTCTTTATAATCGCGTATGTCCTACGGTTGGGTGAAACCACTGACATTTAAAAAGCATAACCTTCAACCCAACGAGACCGGAATATTCCAGTTGTATGATTTGGTGGAAAATACCGTAGAAGTTATCATCCTTTATATCACTATTAACGCAAAGCCATAGTTGTATGTGCTTCTATGTTTTCCATGTTCGTACGTGTGGAACGTGTAGCCGCGAGTAAACAAGATTGGCCAACACATGACATTTCGTGCGGGACCATTAGCCAAATCTTTTATCCACATAGGAAGTCTTTCATCGGAACATTTCACCGTATGTATAAAAAACAAATTAATATTCTTATATGCAATTAATTTACATAGATGTGTATACGAGTACTTACGTAGTCTCTAAACCACGATCCATAATGTTGAACTTTCATGTCTGTGAGTTCATTTGCATTTAGATGAGGATATGTACCAAGCACTTATTCGTCAAATATCCTGAATAATGAAATTACTTTACATGTTAATATATATATATATATATATAAAGATTGAAATTATAATATGTACCATGTACGTACCTTTCGAACGGTAATAACTCTTGACAATTAAGTAGTATATACGTGTGGACATGATTATACTCCTCTGGTGTTAACCAATATTCATCGGATTTACCTCCTGTACGTCCAATCGGTGTAAACAACTCAGGAGTTGTGTCAAACTGCGGATTATATTGATATAGATAATTTGTGTAATGATTCGTTGCACGTCGCTCTTTCGTCTGAATATGCGACTCGAAATAAAATGTGCTGAAATATGTGATTTCTTCCAGCAAGTATTGTTTGACAATAGATCCTTTGACCGCTGCTTTGTTTTTTGCTTTTTTCTTTAAATGAAAGAAAAACCTTTCGAAAGGATACATCCATCTAAATTGAACTGGCCCACCGAGTATTGCCTCATCTGGTAAATGTATTGGCAAATGCTCCATGACATCGAAGAATGAAGGCGGAAAAACTTTTTCCAATGCACATAATACTTCAGAGATATTGTTTTTCATTACTTCCAAGTCATCACCTTTTAAATTCCTCGAACATATATCTCTGAAAAATATGTTGATTCCGCATAACACATCGTGAACATTCCGTGGTAAGAGCTCAGCAAATGCGATTGGAATGAGTCACTGCATGAACGTGACAATCGTGACTTTTCAATCCGATCAGCCTCGAACCGACAATATCCACACACCGAGCAATGTTTGATGCATATCCATCGGGAAACATAACATCCTCTTTTAACCACTTTAATAATGTTGTTTTTGCCGGACCAGACAATCTGAATACCGGGATAGGTGACCTTCCATCTCGTAATTCAAACTCAGGTCGTCGACATATTGACTTCAAATCTTTTCTTGATTGTATATTATCCTTGGTTTTACCCGTCACATTCAAAACAGTATTTATGATGTTATCGAAAAAGTTCTTCTCGATATGAATAACATCTAAATTATGACATAATATCAATAATTTCCAGTATGGTAGTTCCAAAAGATACTACGCTTATACCAGTTATGCCATTCACCTTGAGCTTTTGGTTTACGAAGCCCACGATCTCCACCGTATTCTACCGATTCTTGTAAATCCTCCATTGTGTTCAATCTTTCGTAAAGGATTTGAATTCCGGTTTGCATGCACGGTGCCTCTTCTTTTTGTACCACGTTCTTCCGAAAATGTTTTTTATCTTTCCGGAAAGCATGACCACGAGGAAGAAATCTTCTATGACAATCAAACCAACATGGTTTCTTACCATGTACTAGTCGAAATGAATCTGTATCCTCCATACAATAAGGACATGCTAATCTTCCGTGCGTGCTCCATCC
>CM071874.1:7414098-7449104 GCA_036759665.1 Gynandropsis gynandra | reverse complement strand
CGATTGTCCATAGGGACTAAAACCATCCGTGCACAGGCAAAGATAAACATTTCTCGTTTCATGTGCAAACTCGGGAAATATTACATTGAAATCTTTCCAAGCCTGACCATCCGATGGATGTTGCATTACACCTTCGGTCGTGGAGTGTTCTGCGTGCCATCTCATGCTGCAGCGGTTTTTTTGATTCATATAACCTTTTCAACCTGTTTGTTACAGGCATATAAAACATTTTCTTGTATGGTACATATTTCCGTGAAGATGGTTTTTTAGGCCGAAATCTGCTTGCACCGCAAAACTTGCATTCCAACAAGTCTTTATCATTTCCCTAAAACAACATGCAACTGTTTCTACAAATATCAATTTTCTCATGTGGCATTCCCAAGTCTTTTAACACATTCTTTGTTTTGTAGTATGTCTCGAGAGCTTGATTATTTTCTGGTAAATATTCCCGCATCATTTTACAAAATGAATCCATGCAATTTTCAGCCACATTGTAGTCTGTTTTAATACTCATCAATCTTGAAGATAAAGATAAACGAGACTGACCTTCACGACGACCTTCATATATAGGTTGTTTCGCCGAATCCAATAGGTTGAAGAATCGACGTGCATCGATGTTCGACATCTCTTCATACGTTTGTTCATTAACGACTCCAGGAAAAGCATCTGACACCATTTCCACATATGGATTGGTCGTTGATGCTTCATAAATAAATTCTTCATTTCGTTCAACTTGTACATCTTGCACACTATCTCTAACACTGCAATCTTCGCCGTGAAAAACCAAATTTCGTAATTTTCAACGAAACCCACCTTATACAGATGTTTGCAAACAATTTCTTGATTTCAATACTTCATGTTTTTTGCATCTTTTGCATGGACATAACATTGTCCCACGTTCTTGACACAAAGGCTGCATCGATGCAAAACTCATGAAATGCTCTAATCCGTGTAAGAATTCTTGCATAATCTCTTCGGTTACAGGATCTTTTCTTCTATATATCCACTCCCTTGATCTATATATATTTCGATTTGAAGACGACGATATTTTCTCGAAAATGTTTTTGTTATTGATGGTTTGATGCACTCTTTGGTAAGATCTAAATAGTTAATGTTCCAACGGACATCCGTTGGAAATTGCAACGGATAGCCGTTGCAGGTTCACGTGAATTTATTTAAATCGATGGTCTCGAATTTCACAAAATCAACGGTTATCTGTTTCCATTTCTAACGGGCATCCGTTAGAAGTTGCAACGGACGACCGTTGGAATGATTTCTAACGGAACTTCCAACGGACATTGCCAACAGATGGTTTCCGTTGCCATCCGTTAAAATTTACGATGGATTTCCAACGGCCTTTCTAACGGAGGATATCCGTTACAAATCCGTTGCAAATTGCAATGGATTCGTAACGGATTTCAGCCCGTTGCAATTTCCCCACATCCGTTGCAATCCGTTGGTTCTCGTTTCCAACGGACAGATCCGTTGCCCCGTCCGTTGGAAATCCCATGTTTTTTTGTAGTGAAGGGACGCTTGATATAAGGTTATTCTATTAGAGGGACTCCAAACATGAGTTAGTTGGTTTTGCAGATGCAGGTTTTTTGTTAGATCCTCATAAAGTTCGACCAAAAACATGATATATTTTCACAATTAGCGACACAATGATATTGTGGTGTCGCAGAAATAAACATTATTTACAACATATTCAAATCAGACTGAAATCATTGCATTTCATGAAGCAAGTAAGTAGTGTGTGTGACTCAAAGCTATAACTCAACACATACAAGAAACATGTGCATTTTCGACTAATATCGACCCAACAACACTATATGAAGACAATATCGCATGTGTTGATCAAACAAATGAAGGATACAACAAAAGCGACAAAACAAAACATATCCCCTCAAAACGTTTCTCATATCCTCAAGAACTCGATAAGAAGAAAGAAGTTGATTTTCATTACATTTGATCAAGCAAAAATATAACAAACTTATGCACAAAGGCTTAACCTACTTCAACATTGAGAAAACACATTCATAATTTGCATCACCTACTAAGCCTAATAATAATTGATAAATTAACGAGTCAGTCAATAGATATTCAATAAGAAGTATTGAAATTAAGAATGTCTTAGGTTTTAAGCCAATTGAAATTTTCTCATGTTGAAGAAAGAGTTTTATTTTATCTACAAATAGACCCATGGATTCATTGTTTGCTTACTAACTTCGTATAATCCAGAAAGCACTAGTTTTCTCAAAACTTCTTGTTCATATCTTCCATAGACCAACTAATTGACACTAACCGGTAAATTTTCCTTTTGCTTTAGGACCCCATAATACCAAAAAAGAATGCACTAAACTATTATTAGGATTAGAAACTGCAATAGTTAAAAAATTGCAGCATTTTAAAACACAAAAGTATTGTAAGCGTTTTTTTTAAAACGTTGGGCTCAGTTTATTAGCAAAATTCCTTTTGGGGGAAGGACAAGTTCTTTCTTTAATCTTCCTGAGAAGTTATTTTGCTTTCCAAAGAGTTCGAATTTGTTATTTGGATATTCTTCATGGAAATGAAATTGAAATTTATCATGATGAAAAAAGTGATACACGTCTCGAGGTGGGAACTCGGGACGCATACGGAGAATCTATTAACCTTGATTGATCGAGTATAATTCAGGGTGTCAAGGATGATTTCTTGACTGTCCTAAGGGCACTCTTCAAGAAGTCGTCCGTTGATGATGGATGATCTCTTGACTGGCCTAAGGGCACTCTTCAAGATTCATCCGACGAAGGTGGAGGATGGAGGTTGATGACTGAAGTCGAGGTGTTTGGGGTGAAGTGATAGACACTACAAGAGGTGTGAAAGCCTCTTGATACAGTCGGATGATGGCTTCAATTGCTCTCGGAATAAGTTGAAGTCACCGTGTTCTTAGCACTACTCAAGAATACGAAAAAAAGAGTTTATTACTTCAAATTTCAATGTCTCCTATTACAAATGGGTGGAGTCCTTTATATAGGAAATGATACATATCAAAACAAGGAAATTGCATAAATACATTATTAAAAGTTTATCTACTTGCGATTTAGGAAGATTTCTTAATCATAGAGAATGTTTCGTGGAGGAAAGTAGATGATCAGGTGGGATATGATCGGATTTGGAAGATTTTCTAGCCGGTCGAGATCTTCAGAAAAAGAAAGTAGAGGATTTGATGGAATAAAATTATATTTTAGGAAGATTTTCCTAACCGTGAAATAAATATGAGACATTTATTTTCCATCTTTTCGTATCCCTATCACCCGAGCCCCTCGATTTCAGGGGTGCGGATCGCGACTCAATTCAATATAGAAAACCGGCGTGGATTTTTCTTGAGTTGGGATAAAACCGTTGAATGTCATTGGTGGAGGAAAATATAAGACTTGAAAGGATATTGATATCCTTGGGCGTCTTCCTATCCGTTGGACGGGATAAGGTAAGATCTTTATATTTCATCCTTCCAAATCCATGTGGTATGACTGCCTCAGTAACTCCTCATTATTGTCCCTTGACTCCCATATTTCCTTTTCTACCATTGACGGATTGTTCCATGAGCTTTTGATTTGGCCATCTGCAAGTAGGCTTCGGGAAATTTTTCTCCATTTTGTTCCTTGGACTGCCAAAAATCTCATCATTTCCTCCATGTTTCAAGTGATTCATCCTCGAATCGTAACCAATAGACAGTCCATGGTAGTAGAAAATTTGGTTGACCCACTCTAGACTGTGGTATGAGTAATCTCCTATTGGTACTTGCTTCGGACTCCTCATCTTAGTGTTGATGACCTCATTATTCCCTCCCTGTTTCAAGCGATTCGTCCTCAATTTGTAAACATCGGTAGTCCATGGTAGTGGACGTTTTTGTTGATACGCTCTGAATTGTGGAATGGATTTTTTTTCTTTCGGTGCTTGCTTTAGACTCCTTCTTTCAGAACCCATGTTATCTCAGGTGTAGCCATACCTAATCTCTTTCCTTTCTCTTGAAACTATCTTCAAAGATGAAGTCTATGGGTGGTTCTTCTATCTTACAAACCTTGAAGACTTGTTTTTTTTATCAAGCATTGAGTATGGACAAGTATTTCCCATTGCGTCTTTTCGTCTGGTTCCATAAATGTACTTAGAACTTAGGGCTCTCCATTCTCTGGGTACGTGATTTCTTTATTGAGGGTTTCTTCTTTAGCCCTATCAGTTGGTTCATATTCTCTTATGTACTTTATAGGCATGTCTTGTGGACATTCACGAGCCATGTGTCCCTGTCCGTCGTTCTTTTCCTCGGTCATGCTCTCTGGTACCATGCCCTTATAGGGGTCCCACTTCTCTTCTTTGTTCTTTTCGACCACTGTGTTGTAGCATGAACTCAATGTATGTGTTCTGCTGGTAGTGGCTTGCTTCTCCTTTATCTATTGCTCGAATTGGATTGAAAAATACAAATTATCTTGCAAATCATGATAGCTTTTTCTTTCTACCTCTCTAGCAATCCGTTCATTTAAACCATCCAGAAATTTAGCCATAATAGATTCTTCATCTTCATCAATTTTCAACCTACTTTGAAGATGCTCAAATTCTTCAAAGTACTCTTTGATAGTCCAAATTCCTTGGGTTAAATTTTGATATATGCGATCCAAATCCTTATAGAAGTGCAATGGTACATACCTCCTTCGCATGACAGTTTTAATTTCCTTCCACGTAGTGACTTGTTCAAGATGTGTATGACGTCTAATGCTCAGCTCACGATCCCACCAAGTTAGAGCATCATTCGTGAGTTGTGTTATTGCATACTGTACCTTTTTATTCTCTGTATAGATGTAACAATAAAAAACATGGTCCATCCGCCTATTCCATTCGAGATAAGCTTCTGGGTCAACAGGTCCAGCAGAAGTAGGTAGTTTCAACTTAAAAATGTTATCATTGTGTTCATGTCGTTGTCTCTGATGTTGTTCTTTGTCTGGCTTTTCATCCCCGCACATGATGTGTTGTCGCCTTGGTCGTCTCGGCAAATCTTCATCCTTATCCTCAAGATCATGTCGAGGTGATGCTCGATGTTCTCGTCGTCTAGGTTGAGGATTTGATCGTTCTGCTCCTTGAAGGCGATTCATTCTTAACTCTATTCGTTGGAGCATTTGCATAATCGCGTTGAGTTCATTGTTGCATTGAGAATTATCTCCTTGCTCCGTCATATTATTTTTATGCGATTTTTTCTTTTTTTGTGACGGTAGAAGCGTACCTTTGATCCTTGAACCGAACTCTGATACCAAAATGATACACGTCTTGGGGTGAGAACTCGGGACATGTACATTGAATCTGGTAACCTCGATCGCTCGAGTAAGAACGGGGTGCCAAGGTTGATTTCTTGACTGGCCTAACGGCTCTCTTCAAAAAGGCATCCGTTGACGGTGGATGATGGTGAAGGACGGTGGAGGATCTCTTGATTGGCCTGAGGGCACTCTTCAAGTTTCGTTTGGCGAAGGTGGAAGATGGAGGTTGATGATTGAAGTCGAGGTGTTTGGGGTGTAGTAATATACACCACAAGAGGTGTGAAAACCTCTTGATACAGTCGGATGATGACTTCAATTGTTCCCTAAATAAGTTGATGTTACCATGTTCTTGGCACTGCTCAAGAATACGAAAAAAAAGTTTATTACTTCAAATTTCAATGTCTTCTATTACAAATGGGATGAAGTCCTTTATATAGGAAAGAATCCATATAAAAACAAGGAAATTGCATAAATACATTATTACGAATTTATCTACTTGCCGTTTAGGAAGATTTTCTAATCATAGAAAATCTTCCGTGGAGGAAAGTAGATGATCCGGTGGGATATGATCGGTTTTGGAAGATTTTCTAGCCGTTTGAGTTCTTTAGAATAGGAAAGTAGAGGATCTGGTGGAATAAAATCAGATTTTAGGGATATTTTCCTAGTCGTGAAATAAAATATGATATATTTATTTCCCATCTTTTCTTATTTGTATCACCCAGTCCCCTCGGTTTCAAGGGTGTGATCGTGGTCCAATTTAATTTGGAAAACCCACGTGGATTTTCCTTGAGTGGGATAAAACTGTGTGATGTCATTGGTTAAGGAAAATATAGGATTTGATGGGATATTGATATCTTTGGACGTCTTCCTATCCGTTGGACGGGATAAGGTTTCCATCATTCCAAATCTATGAGGTATAAGTGCTTTGGTAATTCCTCATTATTGTCCCATGACTCCCAAGTTTTCTTCTCTACCCTTGTTGCTTGTTCCATAGGAATTTGATCATGCCATGTGCAAGTAGGCTTCAGAAAAATTTTCTCTATCTTGTTCCTTGGTTTAGCACCTCGTCAGTGTGACCCTCTTTTTGTGCGGTAAGGCTACCGAAGACCTC
The DNA here is from genome assembly GCA_036759665.1 of Gynandropsis gynandra. Classification (NCBI taxonomy): domain Eukaryota; kingdom Viridiplantae; phylum Streptophyta; class Magnoliopsida; order Brassicales; family Cleomaceae; genus Gynandropsis; species Gynandropsis gynandra. The sequence continues at coordinate 7,442,711 of CM071874.1, read as the reverse complement.
ATGAAAAAGCTTTCAACATAATGGAACATAAGAGATCTTTGTTCAGCCAGGCCAGACCAGACCAAGTGACATACTTCAGATGAGTTGTCGATGCCCTTTTTTAAGAAGTTCCATATTCAAATGATTCAATTTGAATCAATATATGAAGTAAGGAAACGATCATCAATGAGTTCATGGATCTAGGTGGTGACCATTTTCAAAAAATAAAATCAAAAAAGGAAATATCTAGGTCATCAAGTGATATAAATTTTCTTTTGCTTAATAGCTATGATTTCCAAAAGAAGTTCACATTCATTTGATGAGAAATGAAAAAGGAATATATAAAATTCGAGTGAATTTTTGAATTTGGTTTGCGATGCTTCTTTAAACTTTTAATTTTTGAATCGTTAATGGACCCACCTCATTTGTTGATTCTATTAGATGTAATATTTACGTTCATTATCTGTATCCTCTCATTTTTTTCATAATTTCTTATAGTTGGGAACCACCTCTATCCACATGTGGTTTAATAATTGAAAATAAGATTATTCATGAATATACATTGAATTTTTGGTAGAATATCAATAATAAAAAAGTGTTTGTGATTGTTTCTGAAGAAAGGAAACAAAAACATCTCATCGCTATTAAGAAAAAATCAAATTAGATGGTTATATGTTTCAATCTTTCGGACTTGCTCCTATGGAACCCATGTCAAAAATATTGAAAAAAATAAGTTTTTTGTGGCATCAATTGTACAAGTTCGTGAAGAGAGTTGGACGAGTGGAATGAGGGAGATCGGCTCATTGGAAAAAAAATAGAGTAGCTTCCTAAAACCTGACAAGCATTTATCTATCCAACCATGAGGTAGATTAGCCACTATTCCTCCGATACATAAATAATTATGCATCATTCTCGTACCGGTGGCAACTTTGAATAAGTCATATACAAATTCTTATTCTTTGAATAATTGACTCATCTATTTATATGGTCGTTCTCTATTGCATTGGTGTTTTCACTCCCACCATAAAAAAATATTTTTGAAATTGGTTTAGGACAAATTTCAGTGCTTAGCCCTTATTAGGGCTATGGCTGTGGGCCTTAGAGCATTGAGAGGACCTTTCGCCAATTATCATATAAAAATTATCCCTCAGTTCTATCGAAATAGAAGTTGCAAAGGTGAACTAAGGTGGATTGGAACTCTTGGTCAACTTTCTTACTCTTAAATAGATTTGTAAGACTGGTGAATGAATGTGATGATCGAAAAGTTGATAGAAGAAAAGATTTTTTTAGTTAGACGCATAGATTTAGCTAATCCCCATTCTCATTCCATACAAATACAAAATAAAATAAACATTAAAGATAGATAATCTAGAAGATTCAAGAGGTACAAATTATTGTCCAAGCAATAATAGTTACACAACTTCCAAAAAAATTATCTAATTTACATTAGTACTCAAATAACCTTTTAATTTTATCCAAATTTATCTAAAAAGATGAATACGTTGGTTTTAGATTATTTTTTTAATGTCAACATGATAATTCATTTTAAAATAAAATAGAATACACATTTTTATAATAATATTTATTTTGTATAGATAAATCATATTTTTTTTGTTAATTTCAATATAGAATGATGAGATGGTAATAATATCCAAATTATTTTAGCCATTGCAGTTTTCAACAATGTCAAAGTTGGTCGAAGACACATATAATATCCACATCTATTATAGAAAAACCTTCAAAGTTATAAAAAACGTCATTGATGGCAAAAGCTACCTTCTCATTCAAGTTTCTAGTTCTATTTCTTCTATGTTTTCATAATATCTCATATTATTATGGTATGTGTGATGATCATCATTCATTTTTTATTTCACCGTCTTCATCGTTTCCATGTTAGAAATATGGTTAGACATTGTAGAACACTTCATAAATGATTGTTCAGACAAATTATTACCTCAAAGATTGTGATTGGAAAGGTTCCTGGAGGAAAAAACAACACATAGAGACAAAGATCTAAAACATAGTTTTTTTTTAATGTGACTTTGAGAGCCAAGAATGGAAGAGAAATATAAGTATGCACCTTGTGAAGGATGGGGGTCGATAGAGTAGGTGATCAATGGAACAAAAACGAAGCCATGTATTATACATATTGTGTTGGGAAATACAGATCTTTTAATACGAGATAGGCATATAAACAGTCTAGAACCAACCATCTGCATTCTTCTTGCGCATCGGAGGAGGATAAATCTTCAAAGCCGCATAAACACCGTCATTATAACCACTATCACATTCACCATCGTCATCGTCATAGTGACAAGTCGTGTGACAAGAAGATTGAGCATGACATCGATAAGATAAGTGCAGTGAAGAAGACGTCTGATGCTCCTCCTTCAACCGTTCAGCCTTTAGTTGTGGGTAATTCGAGGATCATGCAATATTCTGGAAGATAATTTGAGGAAATAAAAATCGATTGATTTAGGGATGATATTCTCCAATGATGTTGAAAGTGTTTCAGGTTCATCGGGGAAAGAGAAAAAGGAGGAGGATGGGTTTTCGTAGCGCAAAAAGTGGAGAGATTTTGGGTCGAGGAAGAGGATGAGGATGATGGAGTTTCAATTGTTTTCTTATGAGATTAGGAGAGAGGGCTACACAAAAGAAAATGAAAAAATGCCACAAGAAATCTTAAAAAGACCAATTTCTCCCATGGCAGAGCCAACATTGAAAACACAGATAGTTGAACAATTAGTACATATTTATGATGGTTAATCACATGAACTTATACATATATATATATATATATATATGTTTATGTAGAATTTCGAGACACATGGAGATGTGATTAGAAAAATAAAAACCAATAAAATCAGTACAACGATCTTTGTTCATCGTGATACGGATTTTGAAGAAATAATACGTAATTTAGTTAAAAATTGAAAATTATTTTTATCCATTTAGAAAATAATTAATGTATTATATAAATATAATTTGACAAAATTTTTAATTCTAACCATAATTAAAAATATTTACATATTTTTATTTTGTATTATATATAATTTGATAATGTATTATGGTTAACAACAAAAATATAAATTATAATTTTTAAAATTAGATTTTACTAGATTCCAACCTAAATATTTTAAATATTAAAATCTGATTATTAATTTGAAAAAAGAAAAACTAAATATGTGTTTTTGACATTTTAATTCTTTATAATGAAAATATTCAAGAATCCATTGAAATACTGGATTTTGTATTATAGTAAAGAATGATGTCAAGCAATCTAAATCCTTTCACTATTATACAATGTTTTATATTATGATGAGAATATTTTAGATTTGAATCGGATTAGTCTACAAAATTCAATACTGACCTCCAAATACCATTATTTGTATTAAGATCTCATGTTTTTTCAAATGGATAAATGTTTTTATGTAAATAATCAATTTGGTAATAAATATGTTAACCAATTTTATTTAATTGTAATTAATAATTATTATCCCTTTATAAATATTTTAATCAATAATTGAAAAAATATTTTCTTAGTTAAAAACAATAATGTATTATGTAAAATATAATTTGGTTAAATTTATAAATTATAACAATAATGAAGACTATTTTTTATATTTTGTTATTTATATATTTTTTTTGCAATATATCATTGTTAAAAATTATAAATCATAATTTTTTCGTAATAATTCTTTTAATATCCAACCCAAATGTTGCATAACTAGAAATGAAAATGTCATTAAATATAATGGAGTATCAAATTGGGTTGAATTAACAATGCATATTCGATAGAAGATGGTGGAGGATTATTGTAAAGAAAACTTTCATGATCATTACATACATAATTTTAAAATTTATTATTGATAATTATTTGATCATATCAATAGTCATGCATTAATGAAAAATTATAAGATTATAAATTCTATATTGTTACTAATTTATATATTAATAATTCAGGTATTTTAACATTGAAAATTTTTCTTATACAAAGATTTATGCTAATGGAAATTTAAAGACAATTCAAAAAATTATGATAGATGTAAATTCTCTAAACTCGAAATACTAAATAATTGTAATATTATATTTGTTATTTCAAAATAATTTGATGCAATATTTTTTTACAAATGCGTGTAAAAATTAAACAAGTAATCATGCAAGAATATTTATAGTTGAATACTAAATGTCGATCTTTTTTTAAAATTTTCTATTACATATTTTACTATCTTGAAAATAGTTATGTATTTATCATTTCATTAAAACCGTAAGACTTAGACTTTTTTAGTGAATTTTATTATCTACCTAAATAAATTCAATATCATGAATTAACTTTTTCATGTTTTTTTTTAAATATATTGACTCAAAAAATATCATGAATAGTTTAACCAAACATACATAACAATGGGTTCAAATAATAATATATCTATAAACTCATTTTACTCTATATAAGAATACAAAAATAAAATTATTGCTCGACATATAAATAAAGATGGTTTTTCCTATCTTCCCGTAAAACCACAATATCATCGAGAGAAAAAATTTTAATTTTTTATTAATTATAATAAATTTAATAATAGATTCAATTTTACGATTATATTATATTTTAAAATAAATCTAATTAATATGAATACTCTATTTTTTGTAATTAAAATTAATTTTAATTTTGTAAATAAATTTATTTAAAATTATCTAATTAATAAGAATATTCTATTTAAATTAATTGTAATTAAATTTTTATTTTTTGATTAAAAATTATAATACGTTATTATAATAAATCTAATTTAAAGTAGCTGATGAAATTAGCTCATCAATGAGAGAAAAAATCTATTCTTTACAATATATTAAATTTTAAATTAATTTACAATCTAAATATAAATGTGGATTTTTTCTAAACTAAATAAAAGGTTTATTTATTTATAATAGATTCAAATTTAAAATTAAAACTAAATTATAAAATAAATATAAATATAATCAATAAAAATCTTATAAATTAAAATTAAGTAAGGTGAAAGACGTGGTAAATAATTCAACAAACCTAATTGTTATTTAAATTATTTTAATTTTAAACATTTAACCTTCTTTTAGACCCACACTACAACTTCTTTTTAATATTCTTATCCTGGTTTCTTCTATGAAATTTCTTCATTCTCTTTCTTCTATTTCACACCTCTTTTAATGGCAATGGAAATGTTACTAGAGAAATCAATGAAATTTTATCACCATCACTCATACGTTCTTCGATAATACCATATCTTCGCTTCACGAACGCTTCTATTTCACTAGCATCTCTCTCCCTTCAACACTAGCATCGGGCTTTCAGGTTACGAGTTTCAAGCGAAGAGATGCGAGCAGCGAGCAGATGCAAATAGCGAGTCGGCAGCGGTGAAACAAGCACAAGAGCAATCTGAGGCAATGACGACGAATTGAGGGCGAGGCAAAGAGGGAAACCGAGGGCGGGGTAAAGAGGGAAATCGAGGGCGAGGTAAAGAGGCTAGGCGAGGGCTTGGCAATGCAATCTGATGCTATTTTCTACTTCAAAAACTATTTGATTTCATCAGTTCTGAACCTGATCAGTGAAGGAGACAAGAGGTTTCAGTTTATTTCCTTATTTTCCTAATCATTCATGTCATAATGGAGGTTTGTGTTGCCTAGATAAGCATCGAGGATCCATTTTTTTCGGATTCCAATTTTATTTCTTTTAGGTTTCCGATATTTGAGTGAAGCGACCAAGACTGAATCGTTCCTACGGCTAGAGCATCAACACTTATGTCATTTTCAACCTTCAGACTGAATTCTCCTCTCTTGAACCTTCAACTGATCCTCAGCCCATGCAACAAATTGCAGATGTTAAAGCTGCTACTGATATCTAATACCTATTTAGATGAATCAATAGTAGTTAAACAGATCATGAAAACATTTTTCATGGAAGTCTTACCTCGTTTCTTGTCACCAAGAGACACAAGATATTTTTTGCAATTCCTCTTTCAATGTCTCTTGTTCTTGCAGAAGAAGCACTCAATATCTAACAGGTTAGCCTTGTTAGCACTGCCCTTGGCCTTGGCCACACCAACCTTAGGTGCACTTTGCTTGATTTGGGGCCTCTTTCTTGCCTTTTCTTTTATTAGAAGAGGATTTAACCACCAATAGCACAGAACTGGACCCCTTCACCTCCATGGATGTCTACTTCTGGTAATCCATCAGCATGTTATGCATTTCATGCAAATTGACATCCATATTGTTCATTTTGAAGTTAAAAATGAACGGTGAAAAAGATTCTGGGAGTGACTACAGGATCAGATCTTGTTGCAACTCTTTTCCGAACGTGCACCCTAACTTCTCAAGCTGTTCTATAAGACTTATCATCTTTAGGATATGGGACAACACCAGAGAGTTTACAGTCAAATTGGACTTGATTAAAGTCTTCAACAATTGATACCTTTTCGTATTGATCACATTGATCAGCTTTTCATGAGTCAAAACCAATCGCAAGTTACATTGTCAATCCTCGAAGTTATCCCCAACAAGCTTGTAGGTCTCGAGGATGGTACACAGGGATAAAGAAGATATATTCAAAAAATATGTAAAAAATTAAATAGGAAAACATAAGTAATGAGGAATGAACATCAGAATATCATAAATATGTGAATTTTTATTTATATGATATGCATGCTAATCAATGTTAGAATAACATCAGAAATCCAATTTCATATTAGCATTAAACTACAACTATATGCTTGAGCCCCTTGGTTGTCAATACGTTTCCCAAACATATAAAGTAGATTGATTATAAATTCTATCATCATAAAATTCATAATCTAAACATGCAGCTTTACATCATATAGTCACCTGGTTGTCAGGTCATTCCTATTGATATAGTTGAGTTCATCCTTCACCTTATGTATTGATAACAATTAAGTTCATGTGCCCAGGTAGTCAAGGCATATACAAGAATTAAGTGTTTAGGCGTATACAAGAACTAAGTGTTTCCTCCCACTAAACATCTCATGTTATAGACACACTAATCTAATTATTGAACTACATGTCTTCTGGTTGTCAGGTCGTTCCATGTAAATAAGAATCAATTCATACGTCTATTTAGAAGGAAAAGCTATATGATAAAAACATTTATCATTAGAACTTAATTATTTAGGATGATACAAAAGCATAATTCGGTTCGATGGTCGAACCATACGGTCATCTGATAAACCTGTCATGGTATCGAACTTCAGATATTCAGCTCGATCAAGTTCCCACTCCACTCAGTTGAGTCACAATCCCTTGTGCTGGACATCTAATTTCACTCGATCCAGTTAAACCCTCCCAAAACTCACACGTGTGAAGTGTAGCTCAATCAAGTGGTCATAGCACTCGATCGAGTGGAGTTCTCAGAAAACTTCCCAAACCCTAATTTCCACTCGATCTAGTAATCACATGGCTCGATCGAGCCATAATTTATGAAGACTGTTGAGGTCTCTATCGACTTGATTGAGCGATCACCTTTTCTAGAACGACACATAAAGATGTCTGAGCTTCAGTTCGATCGAGCCAGACTACTGCTCGATCGAGTCGAATTCTCAGGCTTGAACCCTAATCGCGATTTTTTTTATGGATTTTGATTCATTTTTTCCCAAATTGATCCTAAATCCTAAATATATAAGGCAATGCTCTGATACCACTATTAGGTTACTAACGGGGTAGTAGAAGCGTTTTTTAACAACCCGAATATAGATCTAGTCATGTTTCAGGAAGGGATTGTGTTGGGTTCTACCAAAACACGAAGAATGATTCCACGGATTATTTTTTGTGAGTACAAACGAGTATAGGATGTGAGCACCGGACATATGAAGCATCTAGAGTATCCACACCGAGATTTCCAAATCCTAAAATATATAGTGAATATCATAAATACATGTATTCATAGAATACATAATGCAACGAAATTGATCTTCTGATTTTACGTGTAATTGTCGGATTCTACACATGGATGGAATGTATAAAGAACAATAAGATTTTTCTGTAGATTTTTTCATGTGTATGTAAAATGAATCTTCCAAAATATCATCAATATATACACGTTAACCAGTTAATTATATGATTCTCAATTGTATCATTTAATTATGCTCGTCATTGAATTTAATGATAACCAAAGGTCTCTAACCTTCTATACTTAATTCAATAATTCCAATTAGTTAAATTTAAATCTGATCATATTTAATTTGGACTAAACCGAATGACAACACTTATACCATACTTATTCAGATCTATCGGTCCACAAATATAGGATTAACCATAAAAATCTTATAATCTCCCACTTGGACCATATATGTGACCATAAAAATATGGAATAACCTTAAGAGTGTTCATTAATTGTTGTCATCAAACCAGTATTGACACCAATCTCGTTCATCGACCATATAAACGCAGAACCCAAGGGATTTAACCATATTTCAATGTAACTGGATCCACATTTGATTACTAACACAGATATAGAAGAATGCCATAGATCTGAATGTGGATGCATAACATGAAGATTTCACGTAAAGTGATCAATACGTGTTTTTCTCCAATTGGTCCTACCTTATCGAGATCAACTTCAACCGAATAATATAGAGTGAATAACTTAAACTTAAAGTGAATAATTTAGTAACATAATACTGAAACTGAATACGCGTACATCACTACAATCAAAAAGCAAACTAGAACAGAAACAAGACTCCACACAAAAGAAAATACTCATACGAGTAGTGTGCTCATGAAAGACTTTATGTTTAACACCCTTAGTTAGCAGATCCACAACCATAGAGTTTGTACCTATATGCTCTATCGAAATGACACCAATTTGTATTCTCTCCTGAACAATAAGATACTTAATATCAATGTGCTTTGACTTTGTAGTAATATTGTTCTTAAAGTATAATACCGCAGAATGATTGTCACAATAAAATTTTAGCGGTCTATCCACACCCGCCATAATGTGCAGCCCTGTAAAAAGATTCTGCAACCATAAAGTTTGATTGGATACCTCATAACATGCTACATACTCTGCCTCCATTGTGGATGATGCCATGAGATTTTTCTTGGCACTACGCCAAGAAATAGCCCCCTAACGAGAAGAAATACATAGCTAGAAGTGGATTAAAGACTATCGATGCATCCAGCATAATTTGAATCTGAATAACCAATGATCTCGAGCTGGTTTGATTGTCTGTATATGAGCATATGATGTTTTGTTTTATGAACATATCACATCATCGGTTTGGCCGCTTTCCAATGATCAATCACGGGATTGCTTAAGTATCGTCCTAAAATGCCAACAATGTATGCCAAATCAGGTCGTGTGTAGACTTGTGCATACATTAGAATCCCTACAACCAAAGCATAAGGAATCTTCCTCATTTTCTGAATCTCCAGTTCAGTCTTTGGGCATTGTCGAGGCCGAATTTATCACCTTTAGAAATAAGGGTGTCTATACTTTTACATCCTTTCATGCCAAACCGCTCAAGAACTTTATCAATGTAACTTTTTTGTGATAAACCTAATATACCCCGAGAGCGGTCTCAGTGTATTTTTATACCAATACAAAAGAGGCATCACCAAGATATTTCATCTCGAATTGCTCCGAAAGAAATTTCTTAGTTCGCGCATATAAAGCTTACATCGTTTGTAGCAATAAGGATATCATCTACGTAAAGGATTATCAAAATAAATTTTCTCCCACTAATCTTGTGGTATACACAATCATCTACTTGATTCACCTTAAATCCAAGTGAGATGATTATACGATGAAACTTGTGATACCATTGACGAGATGTTTGCTTCAAACCATAGATGGATTTTCTTAATTTGCAAAACCATTTTTTTAGATCTCCAACCACAAGTGTTTTGGTTGCACCATATAAATAGTCTCTTAAATGTCACCATTGAGAAAGGTTTTCTTAACATCCATCTAATATATCACTAAATCATAATGAGTTGTTAGTGCCATCAATACTCTCAAAGAGTCTTTTGAACTGCAGAGAAAGTCTCTTTGTAGTCTATGCCTTTCTTTTGAGTAAATCCTTTGGCGACTAGACTATCTTTATACCTTTACACATTGTCATGCAAATCCTATTTGGTTTTGAATATCCATTTGCATCCGACGTGTTTCGCACCTTCAAGCAAAAGGACAAGATTTGAAACACCATTTTCCACCATAGATTTAATCTCTTCATTTGTGGCATCAATTCACTTTTTAGAGTTAACACTTTGAATGGTTTGAAGGATGTTAACTAGACCATCTTCCATCAATCCAATGTCATCCTCATGTTCTTGAAGAAATACTATATAGTCATCAGAAATAACATTTCTCCTCTCTCGAGGAGACCTACGTGGCATAATTTTCTGATGTAGATGTTCTTGAGGTTCATTAACTTGTTGCTCATAGATTTTAGGAACATCATTTGGAGTATCTTGATTTGTAGCTCGAGCAACATCATCCAAATTATTGTCAGCTAAAATAATCAGAATAATAATTATTATTTTTTATAAAACAAAAGTCTCATTATTATCCTCTCCAAAATAAAATTCATCATCCTTTTTCCTAGGTTTGATGTCCTCAAAGAACGTCGCTACTCTCGTCTCAAAGATCATCGTTTTCATTGGATCATAAAACTTATACCTGTAAGATCTTTCCAAGTATCCAACAAAATAACAACTCACGATTTTGGAATCCAGTTTTCTTTCATCGAGTCGATAAGATCGAGCCTCAACGGGATATTTCCAAATGTGAAAATGCCTTAAGCTAGGACGTTTACTCATCTATAACTCATAAGGCATCTTAATCGTCGCTTTAGTTGGTACTTTGTTCAGTATATAAACTATTATTTTTAATGCATCATCGCACAAGGATCTTGGGGGAGTAGCGAACGATATCATACTTCTCACCATTTCTTGAAGTGTACGGTTTCGTCTCTCCACAATAATATTCATGCTAGGTGTACCTGACATTGTGTATTTGGGAACGATTCCACATTCCTTGAGGTACTTGGCAAATGGCCCTGGACATTGTTCACATGAGCTGTCATTTCTACCATAGTATTCACCACCACGATCAGAACGAACGACCTTGACATATATTAAGTTGAAGTTCAACCTTAGCCTTAAACGCTTTAAAAACATCCACAACCTCTGACTTCTCATGAATTAGATAAAGGTAACCATATGAACTGTAATCATCTATGAATGACATAAAGTAATGTTGACCATTCCAAGAAGCAACGGGAAACGGTCTGCATACATCCGTATGTATCAATTCCAAAGTCTCTGAAGTTCGATATATACCTTTATCTACTTTGTTTGTCTGTTTCCCCTTGATACAATTGACACAATGGTCAACATCCAAAAAATCAAGAGTTTCAATAATTCCTTCTGATACTAAATGTTCCATTCTCGGTTTCGAGATATGGCCTAATCGTTTATACCATAAAACAACGAAATTTTCATTCATCAATTTACGTTTCACACCATGTGAAGCAACATGCAAGATTTCATTATAAGAAATGATAATATCGAGCATATAAAGATTATATGAAATAGATAAAGAACTAGTTCTAATCACATTCGAATGAAATGAAGGGTAAACTTAAAGTCTCCAAATGAATAAGAAAATCCTAATTTGTCCAATGCAGAAACTGAATCAAGTTTCGTCTAAAAGACGATGCAACGAAAAACACCCTTCAAATCTAAAAATTGATCAGTCTTCATCAAAAGCCTACATTGTCTGATTGCTTCCACTTCCACCCTTTTACCATCGCCCACATAGATGTATCTTTCACCATCAATCAGCTTTCGATAATGGAGGTAACCTTGCATAATAATACTTACGTGAGTTGTAGCATTAGAATCAACCCACTAAGTATGACTTGGTATAGAAGCTAAATTGATCTCAGAACAAGCCAAAGTGAGAGTCAAACTTTATCTGCGCGTCAAATATGATATTTTGTACAAGATTTTTTCCATATGACCAGTCTTACGACAAAAAGAAACATTTTTGGACTTTAGTCTGATCTATATTTTGTATAGAATATAAAAATGTGTTGTATTGACATCATGCGTCATGGGTTTATATACAGAAGGTTTGCTTCTACAAACATGGAACTTTACAAAAATATAATGAGTGATTATCTCCATCAATAGTGATTGCTATCATGATTGTCTCCATCAAAGAGAGATTATCTCTCAATCACAAGATTAATGCTGATGACGTGATTATCTCCATCAATAGTGATATTGCCTTATACACCCCCGCAAGATGGAGCACCGACTCCAATCCCAATCTTGTTACATAGATCTTGCAGTCGGAACCGAGTGAGAGGCTTCGTAAGGGCATCAGCTAATTGGTCTTGTGAACTCACGTGAGATACTCGAAGAATGCCCGCTCGAATTTGTTGCCGGACAAAGTGATAATCAAGAGCTATGTGTTTCATACGAAAATGGAACACCGGATTAGCATAGAGATAGGTGGCTCCAACATTTTCGCAATAGATGACAGGCGGTGAAGGTCAGTCGGAACCATAAAAGCTTTTGGAGAGAATTGTGTCTGGTCTCTCAGTTTGTGTTGGTGAAGAACTAAGCGGGGGAGCTGATCTTCATCTGGTATGAGCCGTCGGTCCGACCTGAAGATGGACGTTAAAGGAGGTTGCCAAGATGTGGTGGACTCATCTCCGTGAGGTAAATTGACGTTTAGAGATGCACATGCAATGGAAATGTGGGATTCACAAAAGACTACATGCCTAGAGACATAGAGACGTGAGGTCGTTCGATCTAAACAATAATATGCACTTTGGGATGTTGAATATCCTAAGAAGACACATGGACGTGATCTAGAATCTAGCTTATGACTCATGTATGGACGTAGACATGGAAAACACAAACAACCAAAAACTTTTAGTTTGTTGTAATTGGGGGATGCTTGAAAAAGATTTTCATATGGAGATGCATGAGAAAAAACTTGAGATGGTAAACGGTTAATTAAGTACACAGCCGTGCCAAATGCAAAGGGCCAAAATTCAATGGGGACTGATGCGTGGGACATCAAAGAGAGTCATGTTTCGACAATATGATGATGACGACGCTCCGATATGCCATTATGTTCGGGAGTGTGTGGTGGGGTGGTGAGATGAGAAATCCCGTGGTGAGCTAAAATGTGGCGAAGAGACGTAAATTCCCCGCCATTGTCCGTGTATAAAGAAATGATTTTAGTTTGAAATTTGTTTTCAACAATTGATTTAAAACATAAGAAAGTGTTAAGAACATCCGACTTGTTTTTGTAACGGGTAAAACCATATATAACGAGTGAAATGATCTACAAAAATGACATAATATTTGAAACCATCATTGGAATAGTGAGGTGATATTCACACATCAGAAAATAAGAGTTCTAGAGGGCGGTTGGACGATAAAGAGGAGTTTGAAAATAGTAGTTTATGGCTTTTATTCATTAAGCAATCATGACACGACAAAGACTCAGAACGACGACCCGACACTGGTAATGAAAACTTTGAAACCATAGACCTTAAGGGAGATCAGATGTGATATGGTGAGATGCTCCGCTATCGAGGAGCCACCCTTCGGAGTCATACGGAGTGGCTACAGTATGATATGCGCGAGGCTGCCATGCAGTTGTTGGTGATGTCCATTCATTCGGGGATTGGAGTTGAGGCCCACAAAGTGTACTTGAGGCAGAGATGAGCTTGAATTGCGGGCAAAACTTTGCACTATGCCCTTGGACTCCACATGCTTGACATTTCCCTAAATACGACCGAGGTGAGTTGCGATTGGAATGTTGTTCCTGTTGTCGAAACGAGATCGCGGCGGTCCACCGTGAGTGGTGAGAGTAACAGAGGAGGCAGCAGCGGGGTTTGCCGTGATGGGGAAAGCATTCGCGGAAGTAGTTTGTGAGAGGAGTTTAGCCTCATGATTGAGAAGTTTCTCGTGAAGCTCTTCAATAAGGATCGGAGTGTCACGCGCATTCACCGAATCCTTAATAGATTTGAATTCATCACCAAGACCATCAAGTATGTATTCGAGAAGGTCTTCATAATCTACGGGTTTGCCCAGAAGTGTTACAGCATCAGCTTTGTTTGTGATGCCTCGCATATAGTCATCCACAGTCTGTGTTCCTTTCATTGAACGCTTGAGTTATTCCCGTAATTGCTTAATATGGCCACCAGAGGCCTTTCCGTAGGTGGACGCGAGGATGTTCCAGGCTTCACGGACGGACGTAGCTTTCGCAAGCATGGGTTGTAGTGGGGTAAAGATAGCTCCAAGGAGGGCACTATAAAGAAGGCGATCTTGCGGTCTCCAAGGAGCAAAGTCGGGATTTGGCTTGGTGACACCATTAACAACAATGGTGTCATTGGGAACGGCACTGCCGTTGTCAATAAATCCATGAAGGCTATAGCCTTCGAAAAGGGCTCGGATCTGCACATTCCACGTGAGATAATTGAGCGGCGTGAGTTTGATAATGTTGGAGAGATTAATAGTGACAAGAACACTGTGAGGAGCTTGAGGGTTGAATGCGGTGACATTCTCTGAGGGATTTGAGGAGGAGGAGTTGTTGTGAGCCATGGTGTAACTTGGGGAATTTTTTTTAAAACGATGGAGGGGTTTAAAAAGAAGAGGCTCCTGATACCATATAGAATATAAAAATGTGTTGTATTGACATCATGCGTAATGGGTTTATATACAGAAGGTTTGCTTCTACAAACATGGAACTTTACAAAAATATAATGAGTGATTATCTCCATCAATAGTGATTGCTATCATGATTGTCTCCATCAAAGAGAGATTATCTCTCAATCACAAGATTAATGTTGATGACGTGATTATCTCCATCAATAGTGATATTGCCTTATATTTTGTTTCTTTTGCACGTAAGTTGTTCCCGAATAAGCGATGAAACTTAAGTTCGATCACATTTAATTTGGACTAAACCGAATGACAACACTTATACCATATTTATTCACATGAATTGGTCTACAAATATAATATTAACCATAAAAATCTTATATTCAACTTTTGATACGAATCTGATCACAAACGAAAACGGTTCTTTCTCCGATCTTTGTCTCTGATTTTTTTTTGCTAGGGTTTTGATTGAGGGAACAATATGAATTGTTATCATAAAACTGTTTTTTGTCTCTCTTTTAAAATACTAAACTTTTAATATTTATGAAACAACCCATAAAAAATTTAATATTACTTTTTTGGTACCATACTTTCAATATATTCATTGATGCTAATGTGACAATGAAAAATTATAACTTGTCATGTCATCCCACACATGTATTTACACATATATACATATACACAAAAACATATATATATACATATATAAATGCACATATAAAAACCTATATATTTACATACATAACACATATGTACAGTTAGTTATATGTGGAGATGACATGGTATCTAATATGGAAAGTCAGAAAATTTTATGTCGCTATGTCACACATTAACTCCACTCTAAAACTAATGCGACAATCTTCTGTTTTGGAAAATCCGTGTCAAAATCTGGTAGGGATGGGTGGGATACTTTCCTTGTTCATGGAATTGTGTACGAAGAATCTAGTTTAGAAAGACTCGTAGAAATACGAGGATATTTCAGGGTTTTAAAATTAATTTTCCTAAATTGATTTTATTTTATATATTTATTATATCATTAAAATTAACATAACACAAAAAAAAATCATTGCATTAATTAGTAATCATGAAAAACAGCATTGATCGTATTAATGTAACACAATAAAACCATCGCATCAATTAATCATGGAAAATTACATTGATAGGATAGCAAAAATTTATTGTATTTGGTTATTATTATTCTACATTAGGGATGGTTAGGAATTTCGGGTCAGTGGTCGGAGATTTTGTTAGACATTCTTTTTTCGCTATTTTGATTGAATTATAGTTAATTTCGGATATTTGTAATTTGGAAAACTACTCGACTATAACAAAACTAACAAATAGGATAATTGAATTCATCGAATGCATAACAATTGGAGACGGATATAGATGTGATGATGATCTAATATCGGAAGGAAATTGCCAAACGATTAACATGGGATTTATTTCCTTTATATTTATATATATTTATATATATGGTACGGTAGAAAAAGGAAATCTCAAAATCATACACAAGAAATGTGTAATTTACAGAATATACTATATATACAAATTAAGTTTTAAAAAAGAATTGGTACATATGTTATTTTAAATTGGTTAAGATATGGATTACATAAAAATAAAATTATATAAACATTTTTAAAGATTCCAAATAAAATTAATTAATTTTTAAATTTAATTAAATCAAACATAAAATTAATTTACACAACTAAATTTGAACATAAAATTAATTAATGTTATATTATGGTGTTTCGCACCAATTAAAACATCAATCACAAATCTATATATATATATCATAATAGATATCATTAAAATCTTGAATTAATTTTTAATCTTGACTCGAAGATCAATGTTTTTATTCAACTTTATCAAATCAATTTTTATATATTCTTTTATATATTTTTTAACTTGGAATGTGATTTTCCTTCTTAAATTTGTTTTTTTAATACCATACAAAGTAATTTTCAATAATAATAATAATTAATAATTAGAATCACAGAGTGATTTGCGGTTGTTGTCTTTAAAAAACTTGGCCACGCATGACTCGCGTCACATTTTCTCCCTTTTTGTCCTTTAAATATTTCCTAAAAAATTTAAATCATACAAAAAATCAAATATTTATTTCCCCTTAAAATCCACCAAATATTCGTGTCCGTACATATCTTATGTATCTGTATATGTGTTTTTGTGTGTATATATACACTCACATGCCCACATATATATGCGTTAGCATCGTCAATTCTCCTCCATCATTGTCACACTTCTTCCTTTCTTCAATATTCAAATTATTTATATACATTCATAGAGTTTTCATACATACATACATACATCTGTATATATAATTAACGTTCTTAAGGCTTGTGATAAGGAAGGATGATATGCGAAGATAGTTATCATTACCAACAGAGACAACAAAAGGAACATATGACGATGATAACGATGATGGATTTGAAAAAAGATCATCAACGGACGAGATCATTATCATCATTACCAAATTCATCACCATCATCACCAATATTATCACCATCATCAACACCATTATCATCTCCGACGTCATCGTCATCTTTATCATCATCCACATCAAATATGGAGGATGAGAAATTAAAGGTAGTGAATATGAGTGGAATGGCATTGGAATCTCTCCCCAATCCTTCTCTCAATTTGATCCATATTTGCAAGTTAGATCTCTCCAACAACCATCTCCAGGTTCGTATACGTTTTCATATAAATATATGCATATGTGTGTGCGTATAATTAACACAGACAACTAAATGATTATAATATATAGTTTTGTATTTTTGAAATATATAATAAACATCTCACTTTGCATGTGTTTTGATATGGGGTTTATGTTTGATAGAAGAATTCCCAAAATTATCCAAATTAGGATAAAAAACTGAAATATTTAAATATGGAATATATCTCTTATAGTTCTAAAGTTATATTTAAAAAACAATTCGTTTTTCAAAAAGTTTTAAAATTAGTCTTAGTTTGTTTTTCTTTTCTTATACTTTTCATTCTCAGTGCTTCAATTTTTTTTTGTCTATAGTAAAACATAATTCTGAATTCAAGTTTAATTTTAATTTTTATACCATACTTTATATCTAAAGATATTCATAAAAAATTTACAAAAAAACAAGAAAAGAAAACACGCGAATTATAAATTTTTTAAAAAAAATTAATAAGGATAAAAATAAGAAAGTTTCAAAATTTTATAAAAAATATTAATTTTGATAATTTCTTGTATATTTATTAAAATATTAATTGGATTATATATGATGCAGAACATACCAGAATCGCTGACTGCAAGACTTCTGAATTTAATAGCATTGGATGTTCACTCAAACCAAATCAAATCACTTCCAAACTCCATTGGTTGTCTATCCAAACTCAAGTCCCTCAACATCTCTGGAAATTTTCTCACTTCCCTCCCCAAAACAATCGAAAATTGCAGGTTCACCCCTTTCCCAATTCCAATGTTTTTTTGGCCCTTTCAACCACTTCGTGACCCTTCTTCAACTTCTCTCTGTGTTTCAGATCACTCGAGGAACTGAATGCCAATTTCAACAAGCTCATCAATTTACCAGAAAGCGTCGGATTCGAGCTTACTAATCTGAAGAAACTCTCTGTAAATTCCAACAAGCTCATTCGCCTACCGCATTCCATCACTCACCTCACCTCTCTCCGTGTCCTAGACGCCCGTCTCAACTGTCTCATGGTCCTCCCGGAGGATCTCGAGAATCTCATCAACCTCGAGATCCTCAACGTCAGTCAGAACTTCCAGTACCTCGCCGTCCTTCCTCCCTCGATTGGTCTCCTCATGAATCTTGTAGAGCTCGATGCGAGCTACAACAAGATCACTGTTTTGCCCGAGTCCATTGGCTGCATGAGGCGATTGAGGAAGCTGAACGTTGAGGGTAACCCGCTCGTGTCCCCGCCCATGGAGGTGGTGGAGCAGAGTTTGCAGGCTGTGAGGGAGTATCTGACCCACAAGATCAATGACAGTGGGAACAGAAGTCCCACCAAGAAAAAATCTTGGGGATTTGGTAAATTGGTGAAGTACAGAACAATCAATGGGGGATCAAGAAAATGGACTGGAGAGGGAAGAGAAGTGTTCATCATGCCGGAGTACCGTTCAATCGATAGCCTTGCCTCGCCCAGGTATTCCGGGATGTTCTCCCCGCGGCGTCTCTTTTCCCCGAAAACCTATTTCAGCAGATAACTGTACAATGCAGAGCAAGAGAAAATCCATATACATTCCTACAAACAAAGCATTTTTTAAGCATCTGCTCTAAAACAAGGCATTGCAAGTTACCTCAAGCCATCGTATGTATTGAAGAATGTAATAGGTGCATTCAGATTTGTGAACTTTTGTTGTTCTTCATTCTTCATGTAGGCACACAGAGTTAGTCTGGCGAGCACACCTCATTATTTTGATGAATAAAGTGTTTTCCCTTCAGAAAATTCATACCCCTCTTCAAAAATTGCTTAGACTCTAGTGACTGACTTTCTCAGACTTGTAATGTCAAAGAAAGAAAGAACAAGGTTCAGGACAGTAAGTTACAGGATCGATTTGAAAGAGATATGATACGAACCGGAAGTTGTATCCAAGTAATCTGGGTTATTCGAGAAAACCCAACTCTCCATCAATTCTCGTATATTTTCTGATATCCAAATCCAATACATCATAACTTTGTTTTGAAACAATGTTCTTGGACATTTTAGGGAATGTTTGAAATATGAAAGCAGATTAACAAACTCAGTTTTTGTACACATGCTTGGTCCTCTTTCTGGAATCTTCTATAACCGCTGAGTTGGCCCTTCCATTGTTCTCCCTTGGCGCTCATTATCACCAACAGACATGTCAATCTTCCTTGTAGCCAACCTCTAACCATCAACCTCTTAATCTTGAGATGACCCACATCTATCAATACCACCTCCATGGAAGCCACCTTGTCCTCAAGGTGGAAAATAGGATATGGCTGAACACATACAATTTGCCAAAATGTAATTCTTCTTGCTCTTCGAGTTCTCCACCTTGCTGAATTTCTTGGGTTTTAACCCATGACATGGGAAACTTGTGTCACTGAGTGACATCATCTTCTTGTTCCAATCATCAGCTTTTCCACATGAGTTCTGGTTTAAACTTTTTACAAACTGTGAAAAACATCTTGTTTCTCCAAAATGATGACAACCCATCATATTGATATGGTAAAGAGTGCTTCTTTCCAACCCATTAGAAAATATGCATGTCACCACAACATAAATTTCAACTCCATACAACTATTACCAATGCAATATCCAATTAGAGATTTGCTCCCACCAACTCAACATTGTGCCGAAGCATTTGTAGTCTCACTTCGTAGGTTCCAAAACCCAAATGGCTTCTATTTCTATGGTGGTACCCAATACAAATGTTTTTTTCGCCACGATAAATCAAAATTTTCCACCAAAATAGAAATCGGCAAACCTTCATTGAATTAACAAAAAGTTGGATATAATTAGACTGAACCATAATCTCCACAACATCAAGATTGACGTTGTAAAACATGAAGATCACCCAATATGATGAGACATGTCTCTTTGTAAAAGCTTATTCTCCTTATACTTGCAACAAATCCATTTTTGCACATGTTGTATCACTCCACAATTATGGGAAATCAAGTCTTTGTAAGACATTCTATCAAACACGTCTTGGGAATAACAGATTGTATATGAGTAGAGTGAGTACCCGGAAGCCATGATTTTCATGACCTCACGAAATTATCCACCACCAATGGCTTCTCTGGCGTGCTGTCGACCATATTGGTCTCAATCCATCATCAATGATGGAATCGTTGTTTATGACCGAAACAATGGCGTACCTGTTCCTTAAGCTTGAACTTGTGTCAGATTCGGATGAGGAATTTCATCCAACACGTTTCATACGAGCCCCAAATCTCCCATTCTTCTTCCTCTCTTCCTCATAGTCATTGCAGTCAGAGGTGAGATAAGAGTCCTTTTCACATCTTGCAATTAATATCTTACACACTGCACATACCAGAATTTGAGCTTCTGAAATATCATCAAATGTTTCTAATACCCCTCTGCTGATTTTTCGCTATCGACAATGCGCCTATGTAGACACCATCACTGTCATGGGTAGAAACACATTGATTTAAAAGATATGTTCCTGAACCTTAGATCTTCCCCTCGCCTAAGTACTTTACAGTCCCTTATTAACTTGTTTTTTTTTTCTTCTCATTCTCCAGATGTAACAGTGACTCCAAAAACGTAAGCCTTTGCGGGTGCAACGAAAGCGGCGGAGGCCACGACTGTACAAAATTAAAGAAAGAAGACAAGAAATGGAAGTGATACCAATTGATAACACATTTCGTGCATGAGTCACCGTGCGGGTAAAGTCGTATGCCAAAATCGAAGTTTTTGTGGGAATCACGCAGCAATGAGGACTCCCCTTTATGAAGATAATCAGCTTTGCCTTTCCAATGAAGATTCAAACAAAAACGCAGCAATGAGGACTCCCTTTTGTGAAGATAATCACCGTTTCTGCACTTTCATATTCTACCACTTCTACTTCATCATCATTTTCTATATCTTCATCATCTTCTATAACCTTTTTCTTGAATTTTTCCCCTTTGAATTCCATGTCCAATTTCTTTTTCATGAAATCCACCTCAAAATATTCATCTTCCATGTCCTTCTTCAGTCCTCGTAATACTTCAACCAAATTAGTTATTTTAGTCATCAGTTCAACCAATTTAGTTATGTTAGTCATAAGTTCAGTCATCCTTTTCAGTACATAATTCCCTTGAATTGTGCCAAGGAACGATTTGAACTCAATCCAAATATAGAAAGGGTGATCGATTGGCTACTAAGAAACCGATGAATGTTTCCCCTAAACAAACCAAGATTTAGGATTAGCATTGTAGAAGATGAGAATCTTAGATGATTTCATCACTCTCCATCGAAGCCTTCATATCCGATGAATCGAACGGCTTTCATACCGATTGATATGAACCGGAATTCGTATCTAGCTCGCAGTTGTAACCAATTTGGGTTATTCCAGAGAACCCAACTCTCCATCAATTCTCATATATTTTCTGATTTCCAAATGCAGTACATTATAACCGTGCTTTATAACAATGTTCATGGGCATTTTAGGGAATATTTGAAAAATGAAACAAACTAACAAACTCAAGGATCATGTGCCCATGCTTGGTCCCTCCAGGATTCTTCTGCCGCCGCTGAGTTGGCCCTTCTGCTTAGCGCTCATGATCACCAATAGACATGTTCTTCCTTGTAGCCAACCTTCTAACCATTAGCCTCTTACTCTTGAGATGACCCCATATCTTGTCAAGATATTGATATAAGGCTAACAAAATCTTACTCTTCAACTCTCTACAAACTCCCGGTCATCAAATACAATTTGATCAAATACAATTTGATAACCGTTCAGAGGAATCGATAATGTTCATTCCCCTCCTTCGTCTACATCCATTTTGATGATCTAAAAGCTGTTATTTGGTACCATAGTTATTCTGAGCATTGGAATAAGACAACAACCAAAGGAACTTGATTTCCTAGCCCTATGTTCCTCAAGCTGATCACTTCTAAGGGTTCCTGATCTCCCAACTTGAAGTTCCGCTGGAACCCATCACAAAAGATAATACTCGATGGCTATATTGCAACAGAGAAAACCGCAATATTCACCTCAGCTTAGGCTAAAAGGAAAGGGGTACTTCATGAGACAGAAGAATAAACATAAGCAGATCTCGATAAATGAAAGCAGATGCAAGCCTCTTATCATAATCAACAAGAGACGAACACATCTGAAAGTTCCATTATCAAAGGCTAAGCAAACAAGGTAAATTCAGAATCGGATTCTCATCTACAAGCAAACGTCTAAAATTTATAATGTAGATGAAACTCAACCTGCTGCTCGATAACCAAGTTCGATCCACTGAACATAAGACTAGAAGCACAAAAAAACATAAATATACCATCCATCGATATAAAATTCGACATCCCATTACATATTGCAGTGATCTAAAACCTAATAGAGATATGCAGGAATTTTAATGCGAATGAAGAGCATACTCATGACATAAGCGAGTACAACAGAGGAGATCCCGGCCGTTGCATAGGACACCTTGACGCTCTTAGCGCGGTTCTTATCAAGCGCCAGATCCAGCATCACGATCCCGATCCCACCCAGCACGAACATAAATCCCGAAGATAGACCCTCGATTATGTACTGCCCGTTGACCCGACCCGACATGAACACAACCGGTCGTACGGCCCCGGTCATTGGATCCTGAATCGATCCGATACCCGGGGGCTCAACAATCACGTCGTAGACGAAGCCAGAAACGACCATAAAGTAGGTGAGGAGGATCAGTGAATAAACCGTCATCGGCGACGGCAGCGTGAATGAGGGGAGCTTGAGGCGGAGACGAGGCGGCCGGAGAAAGGAGAATGGAAGGATCCGAAGAAGGTGGAAGATTGGATCGACCGACGACTGAGCCGGTGAGTCTGACACGGTGGCGGCTGAGGCGGAGGTTTGGGAATCGTGCTTCGGAGCCATTTCCGTCGGGTCTTCCGAGAGCTCTGTCGTCTCAGTTCTCTCGACCTCTTTCCTAAAGAACGACAGTACTAGGAAGAGTTCTAGAGTTGGCTTGTTTGGAGACTCGAATATGGTTATCCGTAATGTCACATGCTTTCAATTTAATTGGTTATAAAAATTAATTTAAAAAATATTTATTTTTATCCAAAAGATAAATTATTAATTTTAATAATACTATTGTTGTACACAAATATTACAAGAATCATTTTATTTTTTAATATCATTCCACTTTTTATAGGTTTCAAAATTTTGAATCTCTAAATTAAAAAAAAAAAAATTGTACCATTTAATATATCTTTCTAAAACAAATTCGTTCTTAATCTTTTTTTATGAAAAATTATGAAAAAATATCTCAAAAATCTGAAATCTTATCACGATCAACATCCCTAATATCCTCATCAGATCACTATCACATTTTTTCGTTACAAAAGATATACAAATTTCTCATTTAGATTCTCGGTGTCATCATTCATCTTTAATAATGGGTTGATCTCCTTACATGTAGATCTAGTTTTGTGTTGAAGTCCAAACTTTTTATAAAACAATATTATAAATGCAATTTGAATGTTTTGCTTTAGAACATGTCATTGGTCCCCAATCTCCAAGTTTTTATCGGTACTTTTCAATCCAACCTCTCGAAAATCCTTATCATTTTATCTTATATAATCTCATCAACATGGAGATCCACGCAAATGATAGATAATTTCTACTATGGTTTATGCAAATAACCAGGGCCGACTCAACCAAAAAACGTTGGAAAAAGGACTTGTGCCATAAAATTAAAATATGCCCTTTTGTATTTTTAACATATAATTATTCTGAAAAATAATTATTTTTTTGAAAATAATAGGCCCTAAGTTTATTAAGATCCTGTTCGAATGCTTTTGTCGAATATGGCTTGAGTCTCCCCTATAAATAACTCGACCCTTTTTAAATCTATATCATATCTAAACAAAGATTTTGGATACTCAAGTAATTAAGGCTAATTGGATAGTTAGTTTAAGTTATTTGTATATTCGATTTTTGATTTTTGATTTTAAAAGTAAAGACAACGATTTCTTCACTTATTTCAAATACGAAAGATTAAAATTTTGTTATTTGGGATGTATTGGTTAGAGAAAAACACTCGATATTTAGGGATTTGTGCGCTTGACTTTTACAATTTCACAATTTTGTAATTTTGAATTTCATGTTTAGATAATTTGGCCTAAATATCTAAAGATTTTTGGTTTACTATATTAAAACAATTCTTTTAAAGCAATGTTAACAGAAAACGATACATAGATCAATTATGCCTGTATGAAATTGATGTAACGTATAATGTTTATTTTATAATAATTATACACTGTACTCATATCCCAGAATTTGCCAAAACTATTTATTCTTCTTCTCCGCTGTTGTGTAAATATATATAATTTTGCTTCGATGTTCTCGATTTTGCAAGTCAACAATTCCGTACTTTGGAAAGGAGTAGCGGGTAAGGTCGCATCTCTTTTGGTTTTCGAGAGCTCGGATTTGATTCTATATAATCAGTATTATCTGGGTTGATGGTTTAAAAATTTTATTATGCTATATGATTTTATATGGATTTCTGAACAAATAATTTCCATTATTCTATTATTTTATTTCGAAATGTGAAAAAAAAATCCATCGTACGATTAGGTTAGAATATATATTCAATTTCTAATTTTTATTTGAAAAAAAAATCCATCGTACGATTAGGTTAGAATATATATTCAATTTCTGAATTTTTATTACATTGATATTTATATATAAATTTATAAATATTCAATTTTATTATTTATATTTATATAAAAAATTCTATATTTTTATCAAAGTTGAATCTAATTACGATCTCACTACAAGAAAATCAGGTTTTAGGGACTGAAAAATCGGTCCCTAATCCGTCCCTAAACAGGTTTAGGGACGGATTAGTGACGACCAGCGGTAGTTCCCAATCGCGCGACTCCAAATGCTATCCGTGCCCAATCCGTTCCTAATTAGGGACGGAAATTTCAGTCCCCAATCCGTCCCCAATTAGGGACGGAAAATTCAGTCCCTAAGATTTGGGGACGGACCGCTGCGGCCGTCCCTAAATTTAGGGACGGAATCTCGCCGTCCCTAAATTTTTTTAAAATAAAAAAATTAAAATACGATCCCCTGATGCCGACTCGCCGGAGAATCGAAACGGAGAAATCGCCGGAGATGGTGAAATCAATAAAACGTATTAATGGTCCTTTTTAACACATCAAGCTCTAAAACACAACAAGACATTTATTCACCTGAAGCAATAAGAAACTCTCCATCAGGTGTTGCCTTGATTTTAGTTGTGGCAGTCTCAAATCTTGAATTAGTTCCACTCGTTGCATATAATCTGAGACGAAATAATCATCGAATTATTATGCGGATCGAATTTTGCGAGTAATTTCTCAGGAAACATTGAGGACGGTATACGATTTCCATTAATAGCAAACATTTGTGTAACCCAAATTTGTTAAATCACAGGAGAAATGGATAGATTTTGAGCATTAGGGTTTATGCAGAGGTTTAGTAAATGATTTCACGAGCTAAATTCTTCGAATCGAAAACTGGGTGAGACTTACTAGGGTTTTTATGGAGAGCTCGTTGTTTCTTGGGGTTAAGCCAAGTCGCAAAGTTGGGCGCACTTGAAACATGATACAGCTTAACGCCATTAATGGAGGTCGACTTTAGTCTCTCCCCATAAGACGCCATCGTAAATTAAGGTTTAAGGTATATTCGTCCTCTCTCCTCTCTCTTGGCACCGAGTTGCAGAGAAATAATTCTTGGAATTGTTAATAAATTCCCTCCCCAATTTAGGGACGGCATATAAATTCCGTCCCCAATTTAGGAACGGCATATAAATTCCGTCTCCAATTTAGGGACGGTCCCGAAATCGTCCCTAAAACGGTTTCTGTCGTCTCCAAATTTGGATACGGATGACCTACCCGTCTCCAAATTTGGAGACGGATGACGTGTCCGTCTCCAAATTTGGAAACGGATGACGTGTCCGTCTCCAATTTAGGGACGACTTACTTATCCGTCCCTAATTGGTCCGCAATTAGGGACAGATTAGACACGACTCTTCTGTATCCAAATTTGGGACGGATTTCATTTTTCGTCCCTAATCCGTGTATAATCCGTTCCTAAATTTAGGGACGGAAATGTCGATCCCCAAATTCCGTCCCTAATTGTGAATTTTCTAGTAGTGTCTTTCTATTTTCTTCGATCATTTGTGCACAACATTGCTATCGTCGGTATGTTGGTCTCGACAAAGTCGAAGACTTTACAAACAACCTAAATTCATGTTACAATATTCCATTTGTCTTTGACAATGAGTCAAGCTCATTGTCACTAGGTGAACAAAAACAACTTAAAGATTAGAACATAACAAGCTCATTATAGAGTGCCCAGAAAACCTCTAAAAATGTGGAACACAAACTTGATATGCAAATATGATATGCACAAGGATTATAGCTAAACAACTACTATTAATTCCATCATAATTGGTTGTATAAAAGTAAATTACAAGTTGACGAAAATGACAACAAACCATTTTTCTATCATTATCATTTCATCATAAATTTATATACAAGTGAATATATTGGATATAAATTCTTAAAATATTTAATTTTGTTATTTATATTTGTATGATAAATATTAAATTAAATTATTTGTGTTTCTATCTGATCAATCTGTTTTTAAACTTTTTATTTGAATAAAATTCTATATAAAAAAACGAGAAAGATTTTTCAAAGCTCAGACTGCCACGTATCTATATATAAAACGCAACAAAAAATGCTGAAAGCTCAAGCTATCATGTCATTGCTCAAAGCTCAAACCTCCACTTCATTTTCTATTTTTATTTTTCAAACCTAAATTATTTCATTTGTGAAACCGTTTTCACCATTTTTCTAGACATATTAATATCGTTCCCTCCACTCTCCCTCTACCCAACAAAAACCAAGGAACCCTCCATTTAATTCTTATGTTTCATCATTTTCACCTATCATATATTAATGTATTTCTCCACTCTCCCACTATTTACTGAACAAAATCTAATTAATCTTCAATTATACGTTAAGAAGGGTGTTAAGAGGAAGGATGAGGCGCGATGGTTTTTGGTGAAGAGTACACTAACGACATACCATGGGAAAACATCTGTCGTTTCTTTGATTGGGTTCTGATGATTTTCTGAGTTTGTGAAAGAAGAAGAATGAATAAATGAGATGTTGTAAACTCAATTTGAAAACATTTCATTCTGTATGTTTGAATCAGTATCAGTGCATGGCATATATAGCCTTACATGAGGATAAAAACGTAAAAACAATTCTTCCCATGCGAGTACAATTCTACCCTTTAACAAACCAACAAACTCAACAGACTTCAACTGATTTTGAGAGGCCACTAAATCTGTTATATATTCCAACGTTTGTAGAAAATTGTTCCTCTGAATTTTGAATACTTGAACCCTGCTGAGCTGGCTTAAGACCATCTGAATAAACCTCCTTCTTCTCCAATCCTTCATGCACTTCATGCTGAAATCGAGTATCCTCAATATCCCCTCGCAAACTGGTGATCGGACGTGTGGAGATCCCCAGTTTGTTGCGCAGACGACTAAAATTTACAAATGAAAGGGACTTTGTAAAAATGTCAGCAACTTGCTATTCTGATGGAATATGCTTGATCATAATAGAACCTAATGCAACCTTCTCCCTGATAAAATGATAGTCAATTTCAATGTGTTTGGATCGACTATGAAACACAGGGTTGGTTGTGAGATGAGTTGCAGACAGACTATCACAGTATAAATGAAATGGTTGTGTTTGTTGAATACCAATATCTCGTAAAACAAAACAAATCCAGGTGAGCTCAGCTGCAGTTGACGCTAATGATCTATACTCTGCCTCAGTTGAAGAAGGAGACACTGTCTGTTGTCTCTTTGCAGACCATGATACCAAATTTTCACCCAGAAAAACACAGAAACCGCCTGTAGAACGTCGAGTTTCTGGACATCCAGCCCAGTCACTGTCACTAAAGGCATAGACATCAAGAGAACTCTGTTGTTTCATATGTAACCCAAGTGTGGATGTACCTTTAATATACCTCAAAACATGTTTCAGTAGATTAAAGTCTGCCACAGTAGGTTGGTGCATCCTTCTGCATACCAAGTTTACAGCATAGGTAATATCAGGCCGTGTCAAGGTTAGATATTGAAGAGCCCCTGCAAGTCTTCTAAATCCTGTAGGATCAGAATAAATTTCAGTAAATGAATGTGTTTGATTAATCTTTTGTGGAAGAGGAGTAGATAGGCTTTTGCAAT
>CM071874.1:7305351-7382730 GCA_036759665.1 Gynandropsis gynandra | reverse complement strand
AAAAACTACATGATTTGAGGACACATCTACTCAGAGCTCTAGAACCCAAAGGAACGCCCGAGCAACGAGCGGAAAAGAGAGATTTCAAGGATACGAGGGTGCCCGGTCGGGCACTATTCCTTCACCCGCTCGGGTAAAACCTACGGGGTTTTATCCACACATTCAGCACGACCCGGGCACATGAGCAATGAGGATCGGGTGATCACCACCCGATCGGGCGAAATCTGAATACCCGCTCGGGCAGTTAATCGTCTTTCAGCCCCGTAAGTTTACGCGACTTGGGTCCGCTTAGTCACGCGATCGGGTGATGTTCACCCGATCGGGTTCACGAATCAACATGGTCGGGCTGCCTGTACCCGACCGGGTAACCTATGTGCCCGAGCGGGCCGCGAACTTCGCAACAACCTAGATCTAAGTTTCAAACGAGCAAATAAAGAGACTGAATGGATCTAGGGTAAAGGGGGGCGACGAACAGGGCAAGGGAGGACTGGAAAAACATCTGGGAAGGCTCAGGAGGCATCGGAGAAGAAGAGAAGCACCGATCCGTACACCGGTAATGCAATAGGGAAGGTCGAGGCATCGAATTCCTTAGGGTTTATCATGTATAGAATTGTGTTATCTTCTGTTTTCGTTTATTCCATGAGTGAGTAGAGTCCCTATTGCGGGTAGGGATATCGGAATTGTATGTATGAACGATGATTCACATTAATGCTTAGTTTTATTTATTTACTCTTGATTTACGGTTCTACGCTTAGCAATATCAATCATACGTTAGTGCTGACCGCTCAACAACATAGGATCTCGAACCTTGCTGGAAGGTTAAGGAACGAATCCGGTCCGCTAAGTAGTAGATTAAGCTTTGGCTAATGAGAATCTGACCGGTCGGTTAGTCATTTTAGGGATAGTGATTGCGATCGATAATGCTGCCATGGTATATGTTAATCGCTGCTGGAAGGTAGGGTTGCATGTATCCATGGTTAGGAGGTTTAGGCTCGGAAGAATCACTCCTCACCGTAGAGCATGAATTTCCCGTAGTCAAGAGTAGGTTATAGATCTATGATCCTTAGTCGTTCATCTATGCAATACCCGGTATCCCGTACACCCGTAGTATTCATCATATCTAGTTTTATCCTTACCCTAGTTTCGTTGTCACCATTAGGATAGTTTTAGGAAAATTAGGACCATATCCCATCTTATCATCTCTCGTCTTAGTTTAGTCTCGTTCTTAGTTTAGCTGTTTTAGTCCCTGAGATCGACCCTGGTACTACAAGATCTGTATACTTGCGGTGAAGTGGACTAGGTTAATTATAACTCGTGTTTTCACACGTCAGTGAGCAAAATATACTTGGGGTTAGGTTTGACAATACCAGATTTTTGTCTAGTAATCATAGGATGGTTATTTGTGGATGAAATAGGAATGGTAGTAACAGGTTCTGTGGGTAAAGAAGATGGTGATATGGGAGAAGAAAAAGTGTTTGATGATATAGGAATAGAAGATGTATTTGGTGGTAGTATGGATGATATAGGAGAAGAAGGTGATATGAGTAAGACCTCTGAAGTTTGAAAAGAAGCAGAATCTCCTGAATTAGAATTAATAAGAGGTATATTTTCTAACACAGGAGAAGGAGTTTCATACCTTGAAACAGAAGAAGAAACAACAGCTTGATCTGATTTAAACTTAGATTGTCAGGCCTTTGATAAAGGAGTTTCAGCTGCAGGAATTAAATGAGAATAACATTCCTGAAAAGGAAACAACAACTCATCAAAAATTGCATGGCGTGTAATATAGACTCTGCCAGTAGGAGGATGTAAGCATCTGTATCCCCTGTGCTTTTCACTATATCCCGGAAAAACACATTTGAGTGACTTTGGATCAAATTTGTGCTTCCTGTAAACCCTGAGACAAGGATAACAGCAGCACCCAAAAACTCTAAGAGCAGAGTAGTCAACAACCCTTCTGAATAAGGTGAAATAAAGACTTTGAGCAGTCCTCTTCTATATGCAGAGTTCTGAGCATTATAAGCATTGTATGATCTTTGAGCAGGAAATGCCACATGATGTGATATGTCAGTAAACTTAGCAGAAGAATTGCTTAAAATCAAACTATTCAACTGAGAAACAACATCTTCATATGTTCGAAATGGAGGTTTATGCATTGACGTCTGAATCACAGTAGTAAAAGCTTCATATTCCTTTCCCAATCCATGTAAATAAACGGAAAATCTTCATTGGTTCTTGAATAGGTTTTCCAATTGATTCTAACTTGTCACAGATAGCTTTAGATTGATTTAAGTATTCAGCTAATGTTCGACCTTCTTTAGTTAAGAGTTGTAGAGATGCCAGTAAATCAAATTCTCTAGCAACATATCTTTGGTTGTAATGATTAATAAGTGAAATCCATACCTCCATGGTTGAATCCATACCAACTACATGACTGAATACCTCTTCTGTGAGTGTTCCAATTATCCACGATTTGATGAGCTGGTCCGTCTGTAACCAGGCATCATACACTGGATTTGAGCTCTCCACTGTAACTCCATCTTTTAATTCATGAATTGTTTGTGGAGGTTCTTGTATAGAACAATCAATGAAACCAAGCAATTTTTGGCTTCTAAGGAGAGACTCTATCTGAGTCTTCCAGAACAAAAAATTTCCTTCAGAAAGTTTGATTGTAACAAAGTTTGAAATGTTCACATGTACTGGAAATGGAAACGTATTTGCATCCATGACTATGATCAGAAGTATTATTTACTTAGGATCAAAGCTCTGATACCATGTGAAATATGAAAAAAAAAACAGAATATTTGAAATAAAGAGAGAAACATTTCTGCAAAGTTTCATTTCATTTTCTGTAAAATCATTCTTTGATACAATGAAAGAGCCTAGACTGAAAACATATATAGACCGTCACCTATACATCCACATATATGTATATATGAATCTATATTGACGTAACAAACTTAAACTGAAATTGTTATAGAGAGAGGAGAGAGAAGTTTGTTAGGTGCAGGTGAGTGCTAAGGCTCCACAATCTCACATTTACCCTTGAGCTGCTGTAATTCCGCATTTGTCCTTGAGTCTTCTTGTTGGGGCGACTCGGGTCGCGTGGAGGCTTGACATCCCAAGGCTGAGACGACTCGGGACGCAGAGAGGCATCTCGCTGAGGCAGTTGAGGCATCTCGGGACACAGATATATGGGTCGCTTCATGAAATGATCCGGGTCGTGAAGTCTTGTCATGGCGACCTGGCGTCTCATGATGAACCACCGGGACGCGACCTGGCGTCTCGCTAGAACAAAATTCCTGGACGCGACCTGGCTTCTCGTTGTGATAACCGACCGGGACACGACTTGGCGTCTCGTTAGACAGACGATTCGGGACGCGGCTAGATGCTTTAATACTAGAAACCAAAATCAAATCTTGTCCATACCCATGAGAGGGAGAGAGAAGAAGATTTCGGGTACCTTCTAGCCAAAGGGCATAAACTCTGTCGCCGGAATTGGCACAATATCGCGAAGTGATCGAGGAGACTTGGAGGCAAAACACAGAGAGCAACCAAATGATAAAAAAATCAGGATTTTCATTAAAATTTTGAAGATATTTTGATAATTTACATATTTCAACTCAGAATTCAAGTTCAAATACTGAAAATTTGAGCTTCTATAAAATTGCGACTTCAAAATTTATGTTCAAACTCAAAATCAAGATTTTAAAAAAATTCAATAAACAGATTTAAAATTGCACTCCCAATCTTCACTTCTATAAAAGAACATGTACATAAAGCGAAAAGCCACTTCATTTAAAAGAGTTTGGAATTGTGTAGTATGATGACACTTTATTTTAGCATATGATTTCAATGTATCGAAGAATGCATGAGGAATAGTGTTAAGCAATACGTGTAAGGTTTTATTTGTGGAAATCAAGTGTTAGATTTGCCGTCACTTTTTCAATCGTCAGATGGTAAATATTTTTTACTGAATTTTGATCCAACCCAATTTATTATAATTTTGACCCGGTTTACTGAATTTTGACCCAGTTTTGTTGAATTTTGACCAACCCAATGTGGGGACGACCCGACCGGAAAAGTTGTTGTCGGAGAGAGACTGTGTTTACGGAGCGAGGTGAGACCAAGAAGGGTATTGAACTTGAGCTCTCCGGAGAGGCCAAGGCGGTCGAGGTTGATGGCGACAACAGAGCCAGTTTCCGAGTCGCAGGAGATCCCAAGCCAAGCATCGGGACATGTTTTCGGGTCGTAGAGACCACTTGCGATGGACCATGAAATGGATTGATTCGAGGAATCGTCTCGAATCCCTTTATGGAACTCAAGCAAAGATCGAAGCTTTGACTCAGTGACGACGTCGACGTCGCCGTCGAGGTGTAGAGAGAGAAATCAGAGAGAGAATAAAGTGATGAGACTAAAAAACGACTCATTTAACCGAAAAAAATGATCCCAAATTTTCAGGGGAAAAAAGGATACAGAGAGAAACCCTAAGCATTCATAGCCCAGAAAACAAAGCAACAAAAACAGAGAGACCTGAAGATTTATGGACTGTGCTCGAAACCCTAGAATCTGGAAATGGAGAAGACAGAGAGAGAGCACTGGTGTGCTTTTTTTGTGTAAGAGAGGAGAGAGAATGTTTCAAAAATCAAAACTTTTTTTCTTAGTAAACTACAGATTTTATTTATTTATTCCGATTACGCGGCAAATATAATCCCTTATATTCAAAAATTGCAATTCCATGCTCTTAAAATGGGATAAAGTTTTAATTTTCTTTTTTACAATTTTCAGTAATACTTCGTCTTTAGGATCCTTAATCAATTGAATTTGTAAATATATATTATCTTAGACAAACCAACCCGGTTAAGATCGGTCTGTTTTAGTGAAACCAATGCCCAAAAAACCCAAAGAAAGAAAAAAAAATCCGTTATAAAGAGCGATAAAGATGATGTGGCGAATAATGATTAGTTGTGGGATGAATAAACACAGAATGAGACAATTGTATGTTGTATGCTATTTTTTTTTCTATAAATATAAACCAGGCGTACAAACTTAACTGTTTATTCCAAAATTACCATTAATATTTACAAATATAATATTATCATTTGGATTTAAACGTAAACAATTTTCAATTTGTTGAAAATTAATTACTAATAGAGTATATATGTATATATATATATTACAATGATTATAATATAAATACAATTATAATATAATATAATAATATTAATTTATATATATATATTATGTGTAATATATATATAAGATAAGATTATGTATAATATATATATAACTTTACGTAACCACATATACATATATAATATATACGTACATAACTTTATATATATAGAAATAATAATATATAATATAATAATATATATATATATAAACATTACCTTACTTTGGGAAATGAAATAAAAAAGATAAAGGAGAGAGAGAGGCAAAGAAGGATAGAGGAGAGAGAATACTATAATAAAATTTGATTTTGAATGTGATATGTGATCTTACAAGAACATGCCTATTTATAGGCAAATACCATTAGTATTTAATAATAAATATAATATGGGCTGAGGCCCATAGACATTTATAATTTAATACTCCTCCTTAAATGTCTATTGACTGCTAAATACTAACGTATTAAACAAGAAAAGAACATAAACAAATATCTTCAAATTGAGTTTTCCAACACCGTTATGATTCTGCAAAATGGATGTTAAATGCGTTAGTATTTTCTTTTCTTGTTTAATACGTTAGTATTTACTTTAATTTGAAGAATTTTTGTTGAATAGATTTAGTAACATTTTACAATGAGTTTTTTTGTTTCAATGAGTTTTTTTTTAAATGGATAAATTTTGGTGAAATTTACATTAAAATCGGATCATTTAAAAAGTTTCAGCAAAATCGAGACAAAAGCGGATCAATTTCAACAAAATCGAGTCAAAACCGAATCAATTTCAGCAAACTGGATAAAAATTCCATCAAAACCGAGAAAAATCGGGTCAATTTCAACAAAACCGAGTTGATTTCAACAAAATCGGGTCAAAACCGGATCAATTTCAGCAAACCGGATAAAAATTCCATCAAAACCGGGAAAAAACCGGGTCAATTTCAACAAAACCGGGTCAAAACCGGATTAATTTTAGCAAACCGGATAAAAATTCCAGCAAAACCGGGAGAAATTGGGTCAATTTCATCAAAACCGGACAATTTCAACAAAACCGGGTCAAAATTCAACAAAACCGGGTCAAAATTCAGTAAACCGGGTCAAAATTATAATAAATTGGGTTGGGTCAAAATTCAGTAAACCAGTCAAAATTATATTAAACCGGAGTGGGTAAATAATTGGGTAAACCGGATTTAATTCAATTTTAATTTTGGTCGGATCGGGTCGGGTCAAAATTGGGTATGAAATCGGGTCAAAATTGATGGGTTTTTAGGGTTTGGGTCAAAATTCTGGATATTTAACAGAATTTTAAACAGTGTGGGGGAATAGGCTTAATTAAAAAACTTGAGGGGTAATAGGATTAGGGGTGATAGATGAGGGGGAATAGAATGTGTGTGATACATGAGGGAAATAAGCAAAGTACGCAAAAGTTTGGTGGAAATAGGACCCTTTCTTTTTCCTTTGTTATTGTCATAATGGCTGCGTTAACTATGATGCTTCCGACTGCGGAGTCTCTCAAGATTTTCACGCCGGTGTTGAAACGTGCCGGTAAATTCTGCGGCCCGGCTGTTGAAGTCTGTGTTTCGGTATCCAGTATCAGCCGGAGAAGATTCCTCCTGCCGATCCTTAGCCGTCGACGAGACCCAAGCTCTACGAGAAGAGTCGGCACCGTTCCCGGAGCGCGAAATCTGATCGATGAGTTCGATCCAGAAATTTCGGTCGAGAGAGCTACAACTCCTCCGAGCTCGTGGTACACTGATCCGGATTTCTACCGTCTCGAGATCGATCGGGTCTTCTATGGAGGCTGGCAAGCCGTTGGTATGTTCGTTTTCATGAGCTTTTGGTTAACTCAGAGATACCAGAGATCTCATGATAGTATAATTATCTTTGGTATAAGACGAGAACAAATGTTTCAGTGAAAATGTTA
Organism: Gynandropsis gynandra; assembly: GCA_036759665.1. Lineage (NCBI taxonomy): Eukaryota > Viridiplantae > Streptophyta > Magnoliopsida > Brassicales > Cleomaceae > Gynandropsis > Gynandropsis gynandra. The sequence goes on along the minus strand of CM071874.1, from coordinate 7,375,642 downwards.
GGAATCAGTAAATTCATGTCCTATCCTTGATCCCATTTTTGCAAAGCTAAAGAGATGGGGAAAAACATTCATGTCATGTAAGCTTCTTACTTTGTTGTAGCTTGTTGATTGTCAGGATACTCTGATCAGATAAAGGATCCTCGAGAGTTCTTCACAGGGAGGTAGATTTTTGGATTAAGTGTTGCTTGGTCGGGATCAGATGATCATGCTTATAGTTATAGCAGTAGTTTTCTATCTCTATCTCATCTTTCTTGATGTTTTTCGCAGTTAGTCTCTTTCCAGTAATTGAAACGTTTTGGTTGTCATCCTTTCCATCTTATCCAACATGGCCAAAAGCTGAACGAAGGTATAAATGTCGCAGGCTTGGGGATGTAGAGTTTTTGGTATGTCGAGATGATAATGGAAAGATTCATGCTTTCCACAATGTATGTTCACACCATGCGTCCATTCTAGCATTTGGGAGCGGGAAGAAGTCGTGTTTCGTTTGCCCTTATCATGTAAGCTCTATGCTGGGCTATTCTTAATCTTGATCTAACAGTAGGTACACGCCATTTTGAGACTTATTTGGACCAGCAGTCACATTACCCGGTCTTTTCTTATTATCCTTGATCTTTGGTAGGGATGGACATACGGATTGAGCGGATCAATGCTCAAGGCAACTAGATTGACCGGGATAGAGAATTTTAATTCACAAGTAAGGAGTGATATTTTCCTGTTAAACGAATAACCTGAATCTTGCACTAAACGTGAATGAGAACAGGAGATGGGACTTAAACCTATCAGTGTGTCTGTCTGGGGACCTTTTGTCCTTCTCAATGTGAACCAAAACACATCAAGTCAGGAAGAGCTTGAGAGCAGTGGTACGGTGGTTGAGGAGTGGCTTGGTAGCTCTGTGAATATATTGAGCCAAGGTGGAGTTGATGGTTCACTGAGTTACTTATGCAGACGTGAATACACCATTGATTGTAACTGGAAGGTGCAATTCCTTGGGCATATTATATGGACAGTGGAGTATATGATTAAGGAAATAGGATTGAAAAGAGTTGTAAAAGGATCGCTGGTTACCTTTTGCAGGTATTCTGTGATAACTACTTAGACGGCGGCTATCACGTACCCTATGCACATAAAGGGCTGGCGTCTGGCCTCAATCTAGACTCCTATTCTACAACGGTGTTCTGCTCTTGTATAATCCAAAGCACATGTTAGAACCATAATTATAGTACTTTCTGATAAGATTTCGTTCATTATATCAGATTTTTGAACGAGTTAGTATCCAAGAATGTAGAGGTGACTCCAAGGCGGGTGAAGATGGTTACGACAGACTCGGATCAAAAGCTTTGTACGCGTTTGTGTACCCAAACTTCATGATAAATAGGTAACTGATTCAAACTAAATCTCCTTCAGCTAGCTATCATCGACTAGTTTCCACAGCTTCTAAGGGTCTTAACAAATAATCCCTAGGTATGGACCATGGATGGACACAAATCTGGTGATACCCATGGGACCGAGAAAGTGCAAAGTTGTCTTCGACTATTTTCTTGAACCTTCCCTAAAGGTAATGACACTATACATTGTTGCACTTGTTTGTGTCCCTCTACTTCATTGATTGCCTGAAAACCAGAGGGATGAAGATGATTTACCTTGCTATTTGCTTAGGATGACAAATCTTTCATCGAGCAAAGCCTGGAAGAGAGCAAGCGGGTTCAGGTATGAGAACTATTGTTTTTTTTATCCTTCTCATTGAGAAGAAAATGCGGAAGAAGGGGTTTTAAAGTAGAGGTATGTGCAAGTGGTGAACAGATAGAAGACATAGCGTTGTGTGAGAGTGTTCAAAGGGGGCTGGAATCGCCAGCATATGTCAAAGGGAGGTATGCTCCAATTGAGAAGGCTATGCACCACTTCCATTGCCTTCTTCATGACAACCTCAACCTGTAGCCACCACGTTTAAGTGCCTATTTTTCATTTACATTATCACACACTTGCATCTTATGAGGGAAAATTATACCTTATTTTGATTGAAGAGCTAGAGATTTTATGCATTGTTTGATTATATTAAGGATTTTGAAAATTCAATGACTACATTTCAATTATTATTCTTTTCTTTTCTTAATAATGGGATCTTCAGGACATTCAAATCACCCTGAAAAGCGGAGATAATACCTTAGAAACAAACACAAAAGATGGCTATTTCAACATCGCAGCAATGACAGGCTACTCACTTGGTGAGCTTCTCCATCGGTATATTCTCGACCTCAAGAGTTCGCTAGAGGAGCACTCGGGACAGCTATGCATTTTCCCATCAGAGCCAAAGCCAACTGTTTAACACATACATTCCCGGGTCAGTTCAACAACCAGAGCAATTTCTGATCACTATGTCAGGAATTGGCTAAAACCCGTTGAGTAATTTGTTTTGACTCCGGGTGCCAACCTGATGAAACCAATCCCTATCGAGACAAGCCACATCTTCCAGTTCAGCTTAGTTGTTGAGGCAAAAGTTCCCAAGAACTCACGATAATTACCTAGTTTGGAACACACAATTTATAAACTCCATAGATCATAAGTGAGACGAGTAAAAGATCCTTTTCTCACCTGCAGGATGATCATGGTGGAGATGATACCCACAAAGAGGTGGTTTTTGAGAACTCCTACGAAGATATTCTTCTCATCTGGCTTCCGTGAGTTGAATACCTGCGTAGTTTCAAACAGTTAGTTTCTCTACTACACAGAATACAACTAAACCAATGGGTTAAACCTTACATGGAAAAGACATGCGTTGAAGATGACCGTGTTCTTCACTCTGTCGGGATTACGGTAGTTCTCCAGCTGCATAATGCGTTTGCCCCGAAAATTGAGTACCAACAAGACCGTTACTTGGTAGATTACCTGAAATTGCCATGCAATGGGATAGATGAGTGAAATTTACATGAAAGTGTGGCAGGCCACATTGAAAACAAGCATTAGAACGAACAAGACGACTGATTGAATTATACGAGGCAAATCATTGGCAATATTCAACTTATTTGAATAAACAAGTTCCTCCACATGATATTTGTTATGAGAGGTTCTCTGAAAAGAAACGAATAACATCGTTACGCTTGCTTATGTAATAGGAGTGAGTGGGCAAAGAAAACACAAAGAGAAAGGTTTTGAAATTTGAACCTCCTGCCCACAGGGGTCTGTGCATTAAGTGATCTGTTGGTGGTTCAGTAGCTAGAGCCAAAGCCCCTAGAGAGTGCATGATAAGATTGACCCAGAGGAGCTGTAAATGGAGGAACATTGTCTTACTAACTCGGAAACATCTATTCGAGCGTTGTTTGCACATCTTAACATATGAAATGAGCTTTTAGAGCTATCAAACCTGTACTGCAATTAACGGGACATCGCCTGAAGACCACAACATTGATGACAAGAGCTGTGACGTTCACCGTGAGTTGAAACTGAATAAACTTTTGAATATTCGCGTATACAGACCGACCCCAGCGGACAACCTATTAGACAGACAATTGTAGAGTGGTGGTAGGAATTCTGCAAGAACTGACCGAGTTTTATTAATAGAAAACAAGAAGAACAAGGTGGAAACCTTTGATTCTCGTGTGCGCTCCTACACACGCCCCTTTACACCAGAATGATGCTAACCACTGCATAAAATGAATGAAATCCCCCTCTACCCAGCTACATAGTTCCAGTCTCATGAGAAACAAATTTCTCAAGAGCTAATTAACAAACTGTAATTAATAATCCGACTAACAAACTAGAACAGAAAAATGAAAACTACAAACTAACTCAATACAAGTAAACTACCCGTTGTTTCCTTCTCTTGAAACCGCATGATGTCTTCTCTCTCTTGCTCAAACTACATCCTTCTTCTGCGCTTCCTTTTCTTCCTCATCTCTTGCTCTGTGCTTCTTCTTCCTCATATAAACCGAATAAGGCTTATCAAGTGGATGCCCATTTAAATATCATATATTCATGATACAGGTCTTAAATTAGAATAATCACCTAGTTGAAACATACTAAATAGTGAAAACCAAAAAAGAGTATGCAAAAGAAGAAACAGACATAAGCTTATTCTTCAAGCAAATTTAGTTTACTATTTTTACAAGGATACTGACCTTCACAACGAACCAAAGTTATCATCCAAGATGATGTTATCCGAATTTTCTTTTGCTACTTCAATGCCTTGAGAGAACTGCCGCTATCTTTTTTTACCAAAATCAAAATTGTACCAAAATCAAAGATACAATCTGGAATTTTTGAAGAGTTACCAACTCTATCCCAATACATCCTTTCCCTAATTTTCTGATAACCGCTACAACTAAACCAATCCCATTTTATACCTTTTATTTGAGGGTTAACAAACTCTAGTTAACTAACTAATGCTAGACAAAGTTCAACTACAGTTCACACACAAATCTGCACAACTCTCGCCACTTGACTTCCATTCCTTGTCTTCCTTCTTGTATATACTTGGAAAACCATATCAATACTGCCTCCATAAAGACGCATCTTGTGCTCAAGAGGAAATGTTGAAAAATGACGCGCCAATTTTTGTGTTTTTTCCCCATGCCTCGATGAACTTTAAACTTGGTGGACGATGTACATTAACTATGGTTTGAACATCCCACATTTAGTGGATATCTAAAAATTTCTCATGACCAGAATCTTTACAAAAGAATGAGAAATAGAGATCACCACCTCGTTCCCATTGCCAATGCGAGATACCCTTCTTTCCCTTTCTCTTTAAAATATAAACGGTATTGAAGCTCATCATGTTGTTCAAAAAATCAGAAAAACGACATGCTCGATTGTCTTATTAAAAAAAGCTCTTTCTTGGTGAAGAAATCCCGAAAATGCACAACTTACAATCAACTTCTCTTCTTTCAGATATTTCCTCGAACACATTGCAGACATTCGTTGGAGGAATTTCATCAAACATCTTCCATGCTACCATCCCTAGAATAATCCCTCCGTATCTTTGTACAAAGAAAATTCAAACCAATTTTGTGTCTTCCTCAACATCCCATGAATACAAAATTCCTTAGTCAATACATCTAATGAGACAAACTCTGTCAACACTAGGGAAGACGAGGACTTACTCACACGAACACCATTTTCCTCATACTGCAATGTTAAGAGTCGATCTTTGTCTAAAAAAAATCACATATCGAGCATGCATAAGATCTTCTTGGCCTTGATTTTTTTTGCTCCTCCAAATGCTTCTTCCGCTTCTCCATAAAATTCCCTTGAATCGTCACATTCTCCATATCTGTTTTATTAAGGAAAAAAGACCCACTGCAATCCAAACCAAGTTGGCTAAAAATGGAAACCCACTTTCCTTTATGTTTGTTGTTTCCTACTCCCCTTCTTTCATCACTTTGGGTGGAGGCCATCGTGGCACCATTGTTACGGTTGAGTAGTTCCTTAACCGTAGTGATTGTTGCATCATAAGTGAGGGGATGGTGTCGTTTCCATTGCTGGGAAGGTTGAATGATTTCTCCTTCCACCGGTTCTGTAATTTCGTATTCTTATACTCCATAAAAATTTTTCAAGAAATCCAAATCAAAGACTTCATCATCTCCTCGGTCTTTATCATCTTTCATATTTTTTTTTTAATTTTTTTCTGCGAAATCCATATCCATTTCGCCACCTTCTTCACTAATATTTTTCATAAATTTAATCAATTTTTTTCTTCTCTAGTTTTTTTTTTCAATTTATGCCAATGGAACCAATTTAGTGCACGATCGACAATCAACATCAACACAAGATAAATTTCTTTACGTCGTAACATTCTCCAAGAGTAAAGAATCTCTTAGCACAAACATGCCATCTCGAGATCCTCAAACACCGACATCTCGAGTTTCCAAAAAAAAAAAACCGCCTCATCATTGATAAATCGATCTTCATATGTAGTCGTAGCTAAACCATTATTTTTCAAGTTGATAACACCTACAGTTAATCCTACCTTCTCATGCAACGGTTTTGTTGCCAACGTTTTTGATTGAAGAACCGAAGACACACCGACGAAGGAAGAAGATGGAGTGTCTATTGACGTCGATGGGGCAGGCAGTGATGTAGACATAAGTGGTTGAGCTTGGGTTGGGAAACACAACTCCTTCAAGCTCTATAATGTGCACACGAGATCGTTGAATCACGATACTAGAAATTTTCAAATCCAACAATTCCAATGGAGCTAGTTGTTGTTGTATAACACCCATTTTCAATTGCATATTATCATTCAAACTTTTCAGATCTTCTTGAATCTGATTCAACCTAAGTTCACTAACCTTAATCTACATGAGCAAGCAAAAATTCTTCAGAAATCGAAGACAAGGTTCTAATAGAAAATTGATAGGAGAGAACTACGGCTATCTTTATTTCCCAAAATCAAAGATACAATCTGGATTGTCTGGAATGCTGGAAGACGTGCCATTACAAGTTGGGAAGTTCTTTGTCCCGGTCGATTTCGTCGACTTGGATATGGAGAAAGACAAGAAAATCCAATTATCCTCGATAGGTCGTTTCTCAATACCGCAAAGAAGACGATCATACACTGCGCTGAAGGTAGACTCACGCTTAAATTCAGAGATGAAGCAGTGGAGTTCAATCTGAACGACACACCTAAGCAGCCTTGAATGGTGAATTCAGTATTCTACGTCGACGTCCTAGAGAAACTAGCTTAAGAAGTCTTCGAAGAGTTCGAGAATATGGATTTCCTTGAAATGGCTCTCTTAGCAGCCGAAAAAGAAGTGTATAAGGACCCAAATTACGCAACAAGCTATACTAAGCTGCGGAACAAAGAAAAGACGAAGGAGATTCCGAAAACCGAGCTAGACGCACTCCGAGCAGATTTCTGTGCAATCCGAGCACAATAGGTCGTAACCCAAGAAAAAGGTGGAATTTTGGACAATACTTATCCAGAGGAGTGCTCAACTCACAAACACATAAGAACGGCTCGAGTGGAAATCAATTTAGATCAAGAAAACGTCATAAATCAGCGCATAAACCTCCGCGCGTCCAAGACAGATTCCAGCGCGTATCAAGCAGCATGCAGCGCGAGTTAAACCACTTATGAGATACCTAACAGCCACGCCAAACGTCCAACACCTAATTGGGGCATCGATAAGGCACCCAAGGCGAAGATGAAGCCTTCACCACAAGGGCTCATGCACCAACAAATTCTGGAGACGTTGAAGGAAACGAGAGACGAACACCTAACCGGTTTCATGGAGTGCATAACCGGACTAATGGACAACTCGAACAAATTCTTTAGACAGCACGATGTAGCCCCCAACATAGGGAACAACACGACCGAGCTTAGGGAGGACATGACCGATCGTGTAAGGAACCTAACTGATCCACGCGCTATACCTAATTGAGCACACTATGCACGCAAGACGCTACGCACACGACGACGTCGAGGACGTCCACCTAATGAGTAGCACCCCTTGGTAAGGCTCGTGACCTCAAACAAGCACTTCTTGGGAGGCAACCCGAGCCCCATATCCTTTTAGTTTATTTCGTTTTATATTTTTCAGAATTCGATTCTTGTTTTTTTCACATGCATGCACACTGTTAACGATTTCGATGTACCGTTCTCTCTTTTTCGGATTATGTGACTTTTGTTACATGTTTTCCACTCTGATATCATCCACAACAAAGGAGAGATGCATGTACCCAGCTGCATCAACTCGGGATAGCAACCGGGACGGTGTTCCGTTCGAGTCTAGGGGTTACTCTTCAAAGTGTCATGATTGTGATTATGATTAGATGCTGAGTTTTTCGTTTTATTTTAGTTTTTACGTTAGTTAAGATTAAAACATACAACTATCTAGTACGGAAAATTTCAAACTTTAGCCATCTTTATGCAAAAAGTCTGGGGGGTTACTCTTCAAAGTGTCATGATTGTGATTAGGATTTGATGCTGAGTTCTTCTTTTTATTTTAGTTTTTACGTTAGTTAAGATTAAGACGGACAACTATCTAGTATGAAAAAATTTCGAACATTAGCCATCTTTATGCAACTTTGTCCAATTGGGAACAAAAGTATAAATTTGCTGAAAATACCTTTAGATGTCGATTAGTTAGTGGTGGTGCATGAATCCATAGCCTATAGTTGTATTCCGCACCCTAGGTTTCTATCCCAAGTATTTATATCTCCGAGCATACCTTTCATTCTTTGTTTTGTTTCGACCCCTGTATTTCCACGCACTTACACTCCACTGTCAATAGAATAAGTTCTTTAACTATTTCAACCTTACTTTGACATGAGTGCATCGATATTGATTGTTCAGATCTAAGTGGTGGATCGAGGCTTTTTTTCTACGTCCTAAGGGTTAGAGTCGATGCGTAATCACAATAGTTTAATCAAAAGAAAAAAATCTGCAATGACACAACCTCTTCACTCCTCTAAGGTTACAAGACCTTATGAGTGTGCTAATCGACAACCTGGGTCTACGTAGAAGGCTGTCCTCTTCAACTCCGAGTGCGAATTTTCAAAAAAAAAATGTATGAAAATCGAAAGAAGTAAAAGAGAACTGAAAAATAAAAATAATTGTTTTAAGAATGGTATCGAACTGGTTTGCGCATTAGAATAGGTATGGAGATCGCTTGGATGTTGTCTAGGGGTTAGTGAAATGGACATAGGATATGTGTAGGATTGCACGGTTAGTGGCTTTCGGTAGATAGAGGTTTAAATTTGGCGCACTTAGATCTATTCGTGTGATGCGTTGTTGCGTAGGGTGGCTGATTTTTCAAGTTGTTTGTGCTAGTTTCCGGTTGTTGTCTAACTCCTCTCATACTTAGTTCTAGTCTTGCTCGAGGACTAGCAAAGGTTCAAGTCTGGAGGAGTTTGACAACTTCTATTTTGTTATAGTATTTTAGTTCATTTTTCATAGTTAGTTATCGAGCATTAAGCATCACTTAGTCCTCTTTTATCGTTTTCTTGTGTATTTGCAGGAAATGAAGACGTCGAACACAAACACGAGCAAATATGAGCAATTGCCTTATATCACCCCAAGTGCACGACCAAACACACAAGGAGAATGGAGTGCCCGATCGTGCATCACTACCAGCACGACCGGGCATAGAAGACAACAAGCACGCCCGACCGAGCTACAACTCCAGCAGGACCGGGCTCATCAAACAGAAAGAAAAGCCGAACACACAGCACGGCCCGGGCATCTGTGAAGCCCGACTGCTCACCCAAAGGAGGATGTGCCCGATCGAGCTCACTATTGTGCCCGGTCGGGCATGACAAATACAGACCTGCATTACGAAAAAAGGAAAGATTCGGCCATGGAAAACAAATGGAAACTCACGAGAGAAGAATGGAAAACACTCAGCCAAAGAGGAAAGAGGAGAAAAGGAAATAAAAGAGAAGAGGAAAGAGAAGAGAGGGGAGCAAAGGCGAAGGGACATTTGGACATAAAGAGACACACGTAAAACGTACGCAGAGAGAGAGAGAGAGAGAGAGAGAGAGAGAGAGAGAGAGAGAGTAGAGAGAGCGCAATGCGCCGGAAGGCTGAACTCGGAACGCAGAGGAGGTGTTGAAGACTATGTTTTAGGGGGGAAAGAGAGAGCGCAATGCGCCGGAAGGCTGAACTCGGAACGCAGAGGAGGTGTTGAAGACTATGTTTTTAGGATAGGGAGGAATCTCATTCTATATCTATGTTTGCAATAGTTTTCTTTCGTGCTTTGTTTTCGGAATACATGTTCGAGTAGTTTAGTAGCTATAGGTTAGAGTTTTGCCGATTTGTAATGAAGTCTCATGCTTAATGCTTGGTTATGATGTTTGATCGTTTATGGATTGGTTGACTGTTCTTAATGCTTTTGTTCTTATTGACCGTTTGAATGAATGATTATAAAAGTTTGGTTGCATCGGAAGATTAAATTAAACTTTGGAACATAGCCTTGATAAGAGGTCTCAATTGATTTAGAACCTTGACCGGTCGGTTAATTGGACTTAGGAATTGGGATAGCGGACTTAATGCATTTATCTCGTGAGATTACGCAATTGGAAGATTGGTAGTACGCACGCTAGATAGTGGGATTAGGCATCAAAAGATTCATTCCCTAGGAAAGAGCTTGAATTCCCTGAATACGTGATGATATTCATAACCATGATCTTTATTAGCACTTCATTGCATTATTGTGCATCTCTCGAAATCTGTAGTGTTTAGTTTATTGAGTTCATTTCGTTAATAGTTAGATTAGAGTCATTCGCATTGAAAACACTTATTGATTTTTACTAGATTTAGAGTTGCATCAATTCCTTGTGTTCGACCCTGGTACTATACGATCTGTATTCTTACAGAAGCGTTAGTCTTGGTATTTTATTACTTGAGATTAACCACATCAAGTTTTTACCCGGTCGGGCGTATCCTCCTTTGGGTGAGCGGTCGGACTTCACACATGCTCGAGCCATGCTGCACATTCGACTTTTCTTTCTCTTTGATGAGACCAGTCGGGTTGGAGTTGGTGCTTGGTCGGGCTTTCTTGTTGACTTCTATGCCCGGTCGTGCTGGTAGTGCTTGCATGGTTGGGCACTCCATTCCCCTTGTGCGTTCGGTTGTGCACTTGGAGCGATGTACGGCAATTGCTCCTGTTCGTGTTCGATGTCTTCATTTCCTGCAAATACACGAGAAAACAATAAAATAGGACTAAGTGATGCTTAATGCTTGGGAAAACTACAAAAATGAACTAAATACCATAACAAAATAGACATTATCATTGGTTTTGAAAACCCTCCATGTGATTCTTGCCATTATCTTGCTCCGCTTTCACTCTCATCAAAAGGTTGTTTTGATTTTATTGCTTTTGGAGGAGGCCGACGAACATAGCTGTAACATCGGGGGTCGTTTCGGGTTGGTTCAGTGGTGGTGCACATGGCTAATACCCTTGATTTTGAGGCTGCATTCTTGGCTAGAAGTTTTGATTTCATTGCATCACCCGCTGCTGAAAATTTTCCAATAGATGTCGTGCATTCAACGCACTGTCGGGGTTACTATACAAGATGTTTAGGTGATCTCTCCATCCGGGGTTGTATGTGTTCCCTAGAATCTTATTGTTACTCACGTAATTCACTCCCTTATAATCCCGAACTTCTTGTTCCCATGATTGCTTGAGTAATGCGGACGATGTGATTTGGGCAACAAATGGTAAATCCCCGTGACTTGATCTTTTACTTCAGCTATGTCGGCATACAAGGTGTGCGTCTCATTCACATGGGCCACCTTTCCTGGAATGTTGTGGCTGTATTCTCCTGTAACATTGCTTCCTTCGTCGAAAATTCGATCGATCAAGTCCTTGATTTGGGAAATTTGAGGTTACTTAAGGAACCTCCAGCAACGACTATGATCAATATATGTTGTCCATACGTCATTATAGAAAATTGTGTATGAGGTGGCTTTGATCCATGTCGTGATCTGGGCAAAGGCGTTGATAGGATTTAAATCGTTCCCACGCTTCATATAAGCTCTCGGCTGCCCCTTGCATGAATGTGTTAATCTGATTTTCGACAAGCTGAGCTTTACTCTTGAGCAAAGAACCGCATGATGAACTTCTCCTCTAGTTGTTCCCATGATCGTATAGAATGCGGCAGTTGATAGTATAACCAATCTTTCGCTTTATCTTTTATGGAGAACGGAAAGGCAACTAGCATGACATCTTCATCCAAAACTCCTTCTTCGACTCTTGTAGTTTGGCAAAGCATCTTAAAATAAGTGAGATGCAGGTTCGAATCCTCAACGGGTTACCCTCTGAACGTTGCATTGCTAAGAATTTAAATGAATTCTGGTTGTAATTCGACACGAGCGGTCCTTCTAGTGATGTATGAGAAGAGTTGCGTGTGCCTAGGAACCTTGTATGATCCATAGGTTAACGCGGCTTGCATTGGTGGCATAGCAAGGCATGGTGCATTTGGGTTGACGTGTTCCACCATCTATTCTTCTTCGCTCTCATGCAATAAAGTACATCACACAATAAAAACAAAAGAATTGATTAAGCTCCGAGAGGTAAAAAATGACTCAAAAAGAAAAGAGAAGAAAGAAATATGAAAAAAACTAAAGACTTTAGAAAGGACTATAACCTAATTCAAAAGTATCCTAACTCTAATGTCGTAATCGGTTCCTCGGCAACAACACAAAAAAAAAATGATGTGGTTAATCTCAAGTAATAAATACCTAGACTAACATTTACACAAAATAACGTATCGTGTAGTACTAGGGTCGAACGCTGGGGATTCGGTGCAATAATAAAGTTATTAAACTAGTGAATAGAACGAATAACAAATCAATATGTGAATGGAATGTAAAGTAAAGACTAAACTAACTAACCGGGATAAACTCAATAAACTCGTCACCATAGGTTTTTCAAATGATATGATCCTGGACGACGTCGAGGATGCGACTTGTAATGTAAAGGAGGATGCGACCTACATCGCTGAAGAAGATGCGACCTGCGCGAACCAAGACGCGAGCTGCACGACCCGAGACACAACATGTGCAACCCGAGACGCGACCTACACGAAGGAAGAGGCGACCCGCACCGCGGAAGAGATGACCCGAGTTAAACGAAAGGCGAACGCGACCCGACGGAAGGACGTTGGTCCTGTGACCCGAGCTAGGGATAGGGAGGAGGAGGCCTTGACCTTACTAACTGGTCCCGTGACCCGAGCTAAAGCTATGAAGCTCAAGGAGGCAATCATCGGGATCCTCATGGCCGTCCACGTTCTAGACGAGTATTCAAGTCCACATGAAGTCACTAATACTCGTATCATTCTTCAAGCTGAAGCACAACTTGCGACGGTCAATAATTAGGTAAGTGACTCGCGTGTACTCTTTCTCTTCGTTGGTTTTTTCCCATGGGGTTTTCCAACGACGGGTTTTTAACGAGGCCGCGAATCACTTTCCGCGACCTAATTGAACCGAGGGTTTCAAGACAAATTCGCAACCCAACGACACATCTTACAACTTGTCCTATTTATGTCTTTAGCTATTTTCTAGAACATTGCTGCCTTGCATGGTGACTAGCATTTAATGTTGCATTTATGTTTTGCATGGCTATTTCTTGTTACATATGGCCGGCCATGGTGATGTAATTTAGACAACTTTGAATTTTGAATTGAACTTGATTTTCCTTGTGAAACCATTCCTTTGTTGGTGCGTTACATCTAGCAAACCGGTTGGTGTGTCATATCCAAGTTCATTCGTTCTTCGTTGAAGCATAATATCCTCCGAGGACGGGCCGGTGAATCGAGAGTCTTTCCGCAACTAGAATGCAAAGTAAAGACTAAACTAACTAAACAGGATAAATTCAATAAACCAAACACCGAAGGTTTCGAGAGATGCACAATAATGCAGTGAAGCGCTAACAAAGATCATGGTCTTACATATTATCACAAATTTAGGGAATTCAGGCTCTATTGTAGGAACTGACTGGCGTAGACTTGTCCACTATCTAGCATGCGTACTATCAATCTTTCGACTGTGTCATATCACCTACTAGATGCATTAAGACTGCTATCCTAATCCCTAGGTTCAATCGACCGACCTATCGTAGATTCTAAATTGATTAAGACCCTAAATCATGGCTAAATTCGAAAGTCTAATTCCTTGGCGTAGATTCATTAGACTTTTATAATCATTCATTCGAGTGGCGTACAAGAACAAAAGCATTAAGAAAAACTAATAATTCTGAAAATGATCAAATACCATAATCATTTAGTCAAGTTTCATACATGAATAAAAGCATTAAGAACCACCAGGCATTAAGCACAAGCCTTCGTTACATATTGACAAAACTCTCATAGCTACCAAACTACTCGCTAAACATAAAACAAAACGAAAATATATCTTCCCTTCTCTTCTTAAGCTCCAAATCGTCCTCCTCTAGCCTCCCCCTCTCTGCCCAAACTCCTCTTGGCCAAATCTCAGCTATCCCCCTTTCCTTTTCATGCTGATTTCCTCTTCTGTACTCATTTCATTTTCCTAACCCGTAGCTACTGAACTACTCGCTAAACATAAAACAAAATGAAAACATTCTTCCTCCTCTAGAATCCCCCTCTCTATTTAAACTCCTCTTGGCCGAACTAAGCTACCCCTCTTTCCTTTTCGTGCTGATTTCCTCTTCTCTACTCGTTTCCTTATTCTCGAATTCAATTTTCTACGGTTTCCTTTCTTCTTGTGCAACGGTTGTTTCCTTTCTTCTCTTCAAATGTGCAGCCTTTGTTTTCCTTTTTTTGCTCCAGCTGATTTCCATTTTGTTTCTCTAACTGATTTCCATTTTGTTGCACCAAACGATTTCTATTCATGTGCAACAGCTTTGTTCTCCATTTTGTTTCCAGCGGTTGGAAGTTTACATTTTGTGTTCCAGCATCCTGCTTCCATTTTTTATAAGTCACGTTTCCTTTTCATGTTTCAACTGTGCTCTTTCGATTGTTCTTCCAGCAACCGGAAATTTCCATTTTGTTCCACCCGTGTTTCCATTTTTGTGAGCGGTGGCCATTGTTTTCATTTTTTTTTGTGCGGCCGCCATTGCTTCCATTTTTGTGACCGAAGGGGGTTTCGGTGTTGAGTGTGTACAACTGAGTTTGAAGTAGTTTTTTGCCAACACTTCCCGATATTTGCTCGTGTTTGTAATCCGAGATCTCATTTTCTACAAAACATGAGAAAATGCTAGAAGAAGACGAAATCATACTTAATACTCAGTAAAGTCCAAATCAATGATAAAACTAACTATGAAAATAGATGAAAATACTATAACAATTTAGATGTTATCAGTAAATTCAAATAGGCATCTCGTAGCTCCTCCAGACTTGTAATGAAAAAGTTGTCTAATTTGGAGGTTAATAGGCACAATTATGGTATTCCAAACCCCTACATATAATTCAATGCACAATCGACCGATAATGGAGATAAAACATATGTAACTTAAGAAACACAGATAAGGTATTTTGTAGCATTTAGAGTCCAATGTTTTGAGTTAAATATTTGATGTTGAGGATGCAAATGGGGTTGGTTGCTACGCTCAACCCGTGAAATTGTAGATATCGGAAAAAATACTACTAATAAAAAATCCGTCTATATAGAGATTTATAAGCAAATTTATAGTATTTCAAAGCCTAATGTAAAATTTAATGTTCAATACGCCAATAACAATGAAAACATAAAATAAAAGGAAAAGGGATCGCCATTAGCAATTTTCTAGAGGATATGAAAAATGCAAAAGTAATTTATATGTTTAAATACATAACAAAACATATGTAACTTAAGAAACATCAATAGGGCATCTCGAACCTCGTCAAAGTCCAATGGGTTGGGCTAAAAAGTTGATTTTGGAGATCTCAAAAAAAAAAAAAATTCTTGGAATGAAAATAAATGATCTACTTTGGAGCTTTATAACTAAAGTTATTGTATTTCAAACCCGAACGTATAATTTAGTGCACAATTTGCCAATAACGGTGGAAACATAAAATAAAAAGGAAAAAAGGATGCAACACATGGATTTTCTAAGATGATAAGCGAGAGGCAAAAGTAATTCAATTGCATAATTACACAAAGAAATATATGTAACTTGAGTAACATGACTAGGGCATCTCGTACCTCCTCAAAGTCCAATGTATTGAGCTAAATTAGTGCAACCCGTGATGTCGTTAATATTAAAAAAATGACATAGAACGTAAAGAAATCATCTAATTCGGAGCTTTATAACTCATGTTACCGTATATAAATGCCTAACATATATTTCAGTGCACAATTTTCTTATAACGGTGAAAACATAAAATAAAAGGGAAAACGGTGCAACACGAGGTTGTTCCAAGAGCATATTCTAGAGGAAAAAGTATTTCAAGTGCATAATGACGTGACAAAACATACCTAAATTAAGAAAATCAAATAAGGCATCTGGTAGCTCCTCAAGGACAAATTCATTGAGCTAAATAGATGATTTTGAGGATGAAAACATGGTCGCAGTGCTGAGCGCGACGCCTGATGTCAAAGATATAAAAAAATACTTGGCATTATAATAAACCATCTATTTCGAAGCTTTATAAGCAAAGTTATTGTATAGGTACACAATCGGGCCAATAACGATGAAAACATAAAATAAAAGGTAAAGGGGTTCAACCCGTGGGCATTCCAAGGGGATAAACAAGGAAAAAATAATTGAAGTGCATAACAACATGACAAAACATATGTAACCAGCTTCTCAAAGTACAATGTATTGACCTAAATAGTTAATTTTGAGGATGAAAATGGGGTCCGACTGCTAAGCGTAACCCGTGATGTCGTAGATCTTGAAAAAAATACTTTGAGTAAAACCTTCATCTATTTAGGATATTTATAAGAAAATTTATGGTATTTTAAAGCCTAATGTATAATTTAGTGCTCAATCAACCGATAACGGTGAAAACATTAAATAAAACGGATAAAGGGAGCAACATGGCTTTCTAAGAGGGTATGGAAGTGGTATAAGTAATTTAAGTGCATAATTATACAACAACACAAACATAACTCAAGAAACATGAATAGGGTATCTCGTACATCTTCAAAGTCCAATGTGCCAAATAGTTTATTTTAAGGATGAAAATGTGGTCGAGCTTTTAAAACACAACCGCGATGTTGTAGATCTTGAAAACAAATACTTGGAACAACAAGAAATAATAAAAGTTAAAGCTTTACCAGCAAAGTTTCCGTATTTGAAAGGTAAACGTATAATTTAGTGCACAATCGGCCATAACGGTGAAAACATAAAATAAAACGGAAAAAAGGGTGCAACATAAAGATTTTCTAAGAGGATACAAAAGAGGAAACACTAATTGAAGTGCATATTACTTTAGAAACTCGAATAGAGAATCTTGTAGCTTTTGAAAGTCCAATGTATTGAGCTTAGCGCACCCAAGAAGCTGTAGAGATAAAAAAACTTGCAATAAAAAAATCGTTTCCTTCAAAGCTTTGTAAGAGAATATATTGTATTTCAAAGCTTAACGTATAATTTAGTGAACATTCAGTTAATAATGCTGAAAACATAAAATAAAATGGAAAAATATGAGGTAAATATTTGATTTCGAGAATGAAAATAGGGTCAGGCTAGTATGCACAATGAAAAACAAATTGTCTAACTCCGTGCTATATACGCAATTTGATCATAATTCAAAATCTAGCGTATATTTTGGTGCACAACCAGCCAACAACGGTGAAATTTTAAAATAAAATGGAAAGATGATGCAAAAAGAAGACTTTCCAATAGGATATGCAAGAGACAAAAGTAATTCAAGTGCATAATGACTCGACAAAACATACGTAACTTAAAAAACTCGAATAGGGCATTGCATAGCTTCTCAAAGTCAAAAGTATTGAGCTAAATAGTTGATTTTGAGGATGAAAATGGGGTTTGGTTGCAATGGATAATCTACAATTTCAAATATATCAATAAGATACTTGGAATAAAATACAAATCGTCTAATTAGGATTTTTATACACAAAGTTACTGCATTTCAAATTCTATACCTTAGTGCTCAATCAACCAATAACGATAAAAACATAAATAAAAGGGAAACATAGTGCAACACAAAGAATTACCAAGAGAATATGCAAGAGACAAAGTAATTCAAGTGCAAAATGATGTGACAAAACGTATGTAACTTAAGAAACTTGAATAGAGCATCTCATAGCTCCTCAAAGTTCAATATATTGAGATAAATAATTGGTTTTATGTATGATTGGGTCAAACTGCTAAGCTCAAACCATGACGTCATAGATATAAAAAACACTTGAAATAAAAAAATGTCGAATTTGAATCATTTTATGCAATGTTACTAACAAAACCCCTATACATAAATGTGAAATTATGTGTTGAATATCAAGGTCGGGGTTATTATACCAAAGAGTGTCCAAACCTGTGGTTAATGTTTGCATGGTCTGATCGTGAACATGTGATAGAACCAGATGATGAGGTGGTACAAAGGGATGACCATGGGCTTCACAACGTAGATGAAATTTATAAGGAACATGAGTCAACAAAGGATGAATCACTTGTAGTGCAACAAGTCTTCAAAATACATGAGATGGAGGAGCAATTGGGGAATGTGCTTACACATAAAGAGGTATCTAGTTTTGTTCCTAATTGATTCCATTGTTATCTAGACGCTTTTTGGAAAAAGGAACAAGCAAATAAAGCAAATGGACTAGATTTGGTGTGGCCGAGAGATGAGATTTGGTGCTTGTGCACACAGAAAAAAATCATATAGAGGCAAAATTCACAACTTTTGATGCAAGGAGATAGACCTATTAGAGTTTGCAAACACATCATATAATTTAGTGCACAGTCGGACCAGTAATAGTGAAAACATAAAATAAGAAGGAGAAAGGTGCAACACGATGAATTTTCAAGAGTATATGCAAGATACAAAAGTAATTCAACTACTTAATTACGTGAAAAGTCCAATCTATTGAGATAAATAGTTGACTTTGAGGTGAAAATTGTGTCGGGCTGCTAATCCAAACCCTCGACTTCGTAGATACCCAAAAAATAATTAGAATGAAAAAAACTTGGTCTAATTCTTAGTTTTATATGCAATGTTATAGTATTTCACAGCCTAAGAGGATATGCAAAGGGAAAAATCAATTCAAGTGCAGAATACGTAACTTAGGAAATGCGAATAGGGCATGTCGTTGCTCCTCAATGACCAATGTATTTAGCTAAATCTTTGATTTAGAGCATGAAGATGGGTCAGGCTATGAAACACAACTCGTGATGTCATAGATATTAAAAGTTCGATGTCATAGATATTAAAAGTTAACTTTATATCAAATAAACC
Organism: Gynandropsis gynandra; assembly: GCA_036759665.1. Lineage (NCBI taxonomy): Eukaryota > Viridiplantae > Streptophyta > Magnoliopsida > Brassicales > Cleomaceae > Gynandropsis > Gynandropsis gynandra. Next base: position 7,356,829 of record CM071874.1, on the reverse strand, counting down.
AAGTTAATTCGGAACTCCATATGCAAAGTTATTTTATTTTAAAATGTAACCTATAATTTATTGCACAATCGACTAATAACAGTGAAAACAAAACATGAAAGGTAAAGACGGTGCAACACAAGGACTTTCCAAGAATATATGCAAGAGGCAAAAATAGTTCAAGTGCATAATGGTGCGATAAAACATACGTAACTTAAGAAACTTGTAAAGGCCATCTCGTAGCTTTTCAAAATGAAATGTATTGAGGTAAACTGTTGATTTTTGGAATGAAAAAAGGGTTGGGATACTAAGCACAAGCCACAACATTGTAGATATTAAAATAATACTTGGAATGAAAAAATTATGTCTATCTCAAAGCTTTACATACAAAGTTATCGTATGCCAAATCCTAACATATGATTGAGTGCACAATCGACCAATAACAAAGAAAACATAAAATAAAAAAAAATGGTACAACATATGGAATTTACAAGAGGAAATCCAAGAGGCAAGAGTAACTCAATTGCATAATGATGCGACAAAACATACGTAACTAAAGAAACTTGAATAAGGCATCTCGTAGCTCCTCAAAATCCATTGTATTGAGCTAAATAGTTGATTGTTAGGATGAAAATGGGTTTCGAACTTCTATGTGCAACCCGCTACATTGAAGATAAAGAAAACAAATAATCTCATTCGGGGTTTTATAAGACAAATTATCGTATTTCAAAGCTTAACATATAATTTTGTACACAATCGATAAAGAATAGTGAAAACATAAAATAAAAGGAAAAACATTGCTGTGCGAGAAGTTTCCTAGAGGATATGCATGATGAAAAAGTAAATCAACTGGAAAATGGCCCATAAAATACATAACTTAAAAATCTCGAATAGGCAAGTCTAATTTATTGGTTTATTTAATTATGCAAATAGGGTAAGGCAGCTAAACACAACCAACAATTTCGTAAATATTGAAAAATAACTTGCCATAAAAACATTGTGTAATTCAAAGCTTTACTTGTAATCCTATTTAAAAGCCTAACATATAATTTAGAGCACAATCAATCAACAATGCCGAATAAGAATTGCTAAGAGGACATGCACCATGCAAAAGTAATTCAAGTGCATTATGACGGTGAAAACATACTTATGTTAAGAAACTGAAATAAGATATCTCGTAGTTTCTAAAAGTCCAATGTATTGAGCTACATAGTTGACTTTGGGGATGAAAATGGTGTCGTGGCTAAGTGAAACCCATGATTTTGTGGATATCCAAACAATAATTTAAATGATACAACAATTGTCTAATTCAGAGCTTTATATGCACAGTTTTTGTAATTCAAAGCCTAACGTATAATTAAAACCTATAATAAGGAAAACATGCATAACATAACAAAATCCAATAAGGTATATCATAGCTTCTAAAAGTCCAATGTTTTTAGTTAAATAGTTGAATTTGAGGATGAAAATGGTGTAGGGGCTGCTAAGCGCACCCCACGAGTTTTTATATACCAAAAAAAACTTAGAATGAATAACAATCATCTAATTTAGAGCTTTATATGAAAATTTATCGTATTTCAGAACGTAATGTATGATTTAGTGCAAAAATGACAAATAATGATGGAATCATAAAATATCGAGCTTTATTCGTAAAGTTATCATAAAATATCGTATTTCAGAACCTAATGCATAATTTAGTGCACAGAAGGAATTCAGAGCTTTATGCGTAAAGTTATCATATTTCAAATTCTAACGTATAATTTAGTGCACAATCGGTCAATTACGGTATAACACTAAAATAAAAGCAAAAAAGGGTTCAACAGGAGGACTTTCCGAAAGGATATGCAAGATACAGAAGTAATTCAAGTGCATAATGACACGAATAAACAAACATATGTTAAGAAACTCGAATAGGGCATCTCGTAGCTCCTCAAATTTTATTTTATTGACCTAATAGTTGATTTTGAGGATGAAAATGGTTCGATGATTAATACGCAAAGTTATTGGATTTCAAAGAGGACAATCGACTTTCCAAGAGGACATGCAAAAGGCAAAAGTCATTCAAGTGCATAATGACATGACAAATCAAATGTAAATTAAGAAACTCGAATTGGGCATCTCATAGCTACTTAAAGTCCAATGAAAGGGGGTCGGGCTACTGTTGGTAACCTACTAATTCAGAGATTTATATGTATGAGGCAAAAGTAATTCAAGTGCATAATGATGATGTAAAACATATGTAACTCAATAAATCGAATAAGGCATCTCATGGCTCTTCAAGATCCAATATATTGAGATAAATAGATGATTTTAAGAATGAGAATGAAGTCGGGCTGCTATGTAATCATCTGATTTAGAGCTTTATGTTCAGATTTATCGTTATCAAACCTAATGTGTAATTTAGGGTACAATTCACTAATAACGGTGAAAACATAAAATACAAGGTAAAAAGGTGCAAAACGGGTCTTTCCAAAAGGAATTGAATTCAAGTGCATATAACATGGCAAAACATACGTAACTTAAGAAACTCTAATACAACATCTCATAGCTCCCTATATTTCACTGTATTGAGCTAAACAATTGATTTTGATGATGAAAATGGGATGGAGCTGCTATGTGCATCCCGTTACATTGTAAATATCAAAACATACTTGAAATAAAAAAACAAATTGTCTAATTTGGAGCTATATATGCAAAGTTATCGGATTTCAAACCCTAACTTATGATGTGATACACAATCGGCCTATAAGGATGAAAACATAAAATAAAAGGGAAACTGGTGCATAATTAAACGAGAAAATATGCATATAGCTTCTCAAATTCTATTGTATTGAGCTAAATAGTTGATTTTTAGAATGAAAATGGATCAAAGCTTTATACGCACAGTAATATTATTTCAAAGACCAACATATAATTTAGAGAACAATCAGAATATAACGGTGAAAATATTAAAAAAAGGTAAAAGGGTGTAACACGAGAAATTTCCAAGAAAAAATTCACGAGGAAAAAGTAAATCAAGTGTATAATGATGAGAGAAAACATACATCACTTAAGAAACTCAAATAATGCATATTGTAGCTCTTTAAAGTCCAAAGTATTGTGCTGAATAGTTAATTTTGATGATAAAAATGGAGTGGGGCTGCTATGCAAAACCCTCTACATTGTAGATATCATAAAAAATACTAGGAATGAAAAACAAATCATCTAATTTGTAGGTTTAAATGCAAATTTTCTATTTGATTTTGGGGAAGAAAATGGGGTCGGGGGTCTTAGTGCAGGTCGAGACTTCGTTATGTAAAAAAGTACTTTGAATAGAAAAGAATGTGTAATTTGGACCTTCATAATCAAATTTATTGTATTTCAAACCAAGCGTATAAATTAATGCACACTCGGCTAATAAATGTGAATACGTAAAATAAGAGGAAAAAAAGGGTGCAATACGAGGACTTTCACAAAAGGATATCTAATTAGAAAAAAAAGTAATTAAGAGCATAACGACGCGAAAAAACAACGTAAATTAAGAAAATCGAATAGCGCATCTCATAGCTCTTTAGAGTTAAATGTAATTAGCAAAAATTTTATTTTGAGGATGAAAATCGGGTTGGGCTACTAAGCGCAACTCGCTATGTTAAAATCGTCTAATTCAAATAATTTGAATAAGTAAAATTGTCTAATCTGAAATTTTATATGCTAAGTTATTGTATTCAAATCCTAGGGTATAATTTAGTGAAAAATCGGCCAATAACAATACTACACAAAATAAAAGAGAAAAAGGGTGCAACACGAGAAATTTCCAATATAAAATGGAAGAGCCAAAAGTAAATCAAGTGAATACTGACGAGACTAACATGATTTGATTGTATTCTACATGGAAGCCTTTAGGTATGTATTGGGGGTGTGATTCAAAATTATATTCTAATACTGAATCTCCTCGAATTTATCTCCTGAAGATTGCTAGTTTTTTGAGCATAGGTCACATAAGAAATGAAAATAAAGCATCCTGTAGCTCTTTAAACTCCAATATATTGAGCTAAGGAGTTCATTTTGAGGATGAAAATAGTGTCGAGCTACTATGCACAACCCTATACATTGTAGATATCATAAATAATACAAGTAATGAAAAACAAATCGTCTAATTTGTAGCTTTATATGCACCTTTGTAGTTGATTTCGACAATGAAAATGGGGTTGGAGGTCTAAGCTCAATCCGAGACTTTGCAGATTTCAAAAAAATACTTCGAAAGAAAAATAGTGGTATATTTCGAATCATTATATGAAAATTTATCATATTTCAATCCTAACATTTAATGGTCTAATTGCAATACGAGGATTTTCCAAGAGGATATATAACAGGCAAAAGTAAATCGGAAACACAATGACGCACAAAACAACCGTAACTTTAGAAACTAGGATAGGCATATCATAGCTCCTCAAAGTTCAATGCAATTAGCTGATGCATTTTAAGTTAAATATAACCTAAACCTACTCCGCAAGTGCACGATACATGTGTAGTATTTTAGGTGTCAATCCCACAAGGACTACACAACACGGTCTAAGAATCAAACTAGAATCAATGCTTGCTATGATGGATTAATGGTTGTGAAATGTAAATATGATAATGCAGTGGAATAATGAGTTCTAAACAAGTGAGACAAACTTTCTAGGATACGGTTTCACCGCATAGCTTCCAAAACCTACCTTCGATCTATCTAATCATGCATTCCCTATCAAGATATCAAAGGCGGACGATCCTAATGTAATTCCTACCCTCTCTCAAGGCATAGAAACATGACTAGATTGAGTTATCCCCAACTTTCGTGGCTGACACCCAACCTAAACCCCAATACGATCTATGATTCATCCAATTAACTCTCAAATGTTACTACCCTACTTTTGTGCCACAGTCTCGTTTTTATAAGTCTGATCTTCTAGGACTAGAATTCTCCTTTTGGTCCATCTCCTAGTCCATAATACATGCATCTATGTGGCCATCGTAAACACAAGACATTAAGTGCTCAGACAAAGAATAGATAAGTAAAACTGGAAATGCGTTCATAAATAAATCAAAGAGGGTTTCAGGATAGGCATGGGCTAATCCCTTCTCCTATAACAAATCTACTACTCAGTCATGAGTCTGAATCCAAACAACATAAACGAAATAAGTAGAAAAAGAAGTATAGAAATATCAAACGAGGCGTGATCCCAAATCAATTCCCGACTCCTTGTGTGTCTCCCGTCAAGAGGGGCTCTCCTATGATGGATGGTGGATGGTTGCTGTGTGAATGGTGAAGAATGGATAATGGATTTCATCTGAATACCCTCCGCCCTTGATGTTTTATTCTTTCAAATTTGAGTCCTTTTCCGTCTCGTTTCCACCAAAATTGGTCATAGGCTGTGCTACCAAGTCATGCCCGAGCATGCTCCATGTCATGCCCAGTCGGGCATGCTTCATTTCGCATATATAGACCGAACATTCTTCTTGGTGCCCGACCGTGCTCTCCACAATGCCCGACCGTGCAGCATCCAAAGTAGAGTGCCCGACCGTGGAATCCAAAGTAGAGTGCCCGAACGTGCACATGGCATGCCCGGCCCGTGCAGAAGTCTCGGGGGTGAAGAGATCTTAAGTGCCCTATCGTGCTCTCAAGAATTCCCGACCGTGCTGCTTCACCAAGAGAGTTACCCGACCGTGCATGATGTGTGCCTAGGTCGTGCATAACTCTCGGGCATAAAATGCCACAAAAGAGCTTGGCCGTGCACCTTAACATGCCCGGTTGTGCACATGGTCATGAATGAGTGTTCGGTCATGCACATGATCATGCTCGACCGAGCTGTGTCCTTCAAGTGCATGCTCGGCCGTGCTGAGTTGTGTGCTCGACCTCCTTGTTCATTCTCGTCTCGTTTGCTCCGTTATGATCTTTGATGGTCGTATTTTGTCCCGTATATGTTTTTTAGGTACGAAACGTACCAAATACGCATTAAAACCTATAAGAACATGAAAATACGGAAACAAGTAAAACATATACAAAATCATAGGTAAACATCGCAACTATCATCATAAACATCTCTAAAATCATGCGAGAATTGTGTAAAAAAATGAGATGATCAAAATCCCCTAGACTTGAATGTTTGCTTGTCCCTAAGCAATCGTGAACATGGGACACGTGGGAGATATAGAACTCGAGAAATCCCCTTTCACTAGAAACACAAGCTAAAGCAAACCTAATCAATCAACAAACAAGTTAGAGAAAATTCTAACCTAATAAATTTCAGTATTCATCGTCGGTTCACCATGGATACCTATAAGAAAGCAAATCAAAGACGATCTAAGCGAGAAACCACAACTCTCTCCACCAAACGAGACTTTAAAAAATTATAAACATAGAATCAAAGAGGATACTTGTTTTATTCTCGAGCTTCTTTATTCCTTTATTTTTTATTTCGTCTTCGTTTATTGATATTGTGAACACACTAGGCTTCTGGGACGTCAGATTTGAAGGGATTCAACCTCTACGTAGACCCAAGCTACCGATGACGGTATAGTCTTACATCTCGTTCATGAGTGCAGTGGAGTAGATGGCGTTTTTATGCGCCTTGCTCTTAGGACGTAGAAAGATGATCGCCCACCCACCACTTAGACCCAAACCATCGAAAAAGTATCAAGGTCGCTCATATCGACGTTAGATCATAATTTTTAGGCATTATTTCTATCGATAGAGGAGTGTTAGTGCGCTCTTATTCTGCAAAACAAGCTCAATTCATACAATCAAATCATCCTCATGAAAAAGAAGTAAAGCATTGTCTATATGAAGTATAATCATTTTGATAGAGAGAATGAACAAGAAAATAACCTGTCAACCTCGTCTAAACTTCCTACAAGTAACATTAGGATTCCCAAAGACTTATGACCTACTCGTTCCTCAACCGACTTATAAGCTCTAACATGCAAGATATCACGGAGAAAGCTAACTTCTTAAGAATCCTAGGCTCAAGTTTCATCTCAAAACATGGCACCAGAAAAGTGCACGGGATGATTCTGACTCATGAAAACACAAACAAACTAAAACTAACCTAAGAACTACAAAAACAAAGAGAAAAACAAAAGAACATGTAACGAAATCACTTGAAAAACATGAGCTACTCCCCCTAGACTTGAATTGAATGACATCCTCGACGTGAAGTTGCAATGGAGATTAAGGAAGGTGAAGTCACAATTGTAGGTCTCCCTTTTTTTATGATTTCAAATTAACCAAGTCCAAAATACGAAACAAAAGAAAACAAAATGCTTGGTTGCCTCCTAGAAAATGTTTTTTTAACGTCGTTAAGCTTGACGTCTCCATGCTTCATGCGCTTGCGATGGGGTATCGAATAGGGAGACGGAGTTTCCGCTTTCGATCGATTGAGCAGCTTGATATAGCTTAAGGCACTGGCCATTTGCTTTGAACATTCCGCTTGACTCGCTCCATAGTTCTACTGCTCCATTTGTGAACACTCTCGTACCTGATAAGGACCAGACCAATGGGAACATAGTTTTCCCGGGAAAAGCTTAAGTCGAGAGTTAAAAATTAGAACTAAGTCACCTGGTCAAAAGTCATGAGGTATGATCTTCTTATCGTGCCATCTCTTAGCATGCTCCTCGTAGATCTTAGAGTTCTCGTATGCATCGAGGCAAAGTTCGTCTAACTCATTCACCTGCAAAAGTCGTTTCTCACCTGCAATCTTAAGATCAAAGTTAAGGAGCTTTGTCGCCCAATAGGCGCGGTGCTCTAGACTTGCCATAAACAAGCTGAAAAAGAGTCATGCCAATGGGAGTCTTAAATGCAGTCCTATAGGCCCAAAATGTATCTTCTAATCTCATCGACCAATCTCTACGGACCTAGACACAGTTTTCTCTTATATTCTCTTGATCTCCCTATTCGAAACCTCCACTTGTCTTCTAGTTTGGGGATGGTACGATGTAGCTACCCTATGCGTCACCCCATACTTCCTAAGGAGAGCTTCAAATTGTCTAGCAATAAAGTGTGAGCCTCCATCACTAATGACTATTCTAGGGACACCAAAACGTGGAAAGATGATCTTCTTGAAGAGTTTCATTACCACCCTAGATTCATTAGTCGGTGCAGCTATGGCTTCTACCCATTTGGACACGTAACCCACACCTACCAAGATATATCGGTTGCCGCATGATGAGGGAAAAGGTTCACATAAAATGTACACTCCAAACATCGAACAAATCTACCTCGAGGATGTAGTTCTGTGGCATCTCGTTCCTCTTACCTATATTTCCCGTCCGTTGACATCTACCACAAGAGGAAATGTACCGGTGTGCATATTTGAAGAGGGTCGACCAATAAAAACCCGATTGTAGCACCTTCAAAGCGGTCTTAGACTTGTTGAAATGGCTCCCATAATTTGATCCATGAAAATGGAAAAGGATGCTCTATACCTCTTCTTTGGGAATGCATCTCCGAATGACCCAGTCCATGCATCTCCTACAGAGAATCGAATCGTACCAATAGTAATGCTTGACGTCCGCAAAGAATTTCGGGTGCGCATTAAAAGAAAGATCAGGGCATAGTATACCGCTCGCAAGAAAATTTACAAAATTAGCATACCAAGGATCGGGTCATCAGAAGTAACCATGCATATGTGGTCGTCTCTCAAGGATTCGTTGATAGGTCTCTCGTCCTCCACAATGATGCGAGTGAGATGATCTGCAATGACGTTCTCTGACCCTTTCCTGTCTCGAATTTCAAGATCAAAATCTTGCAAAAGAAGGATACATCGGATAAGGCGTGGTTTGGTGTCCTTCTCCCCTAAGAGGTACTTGAGTGCTGCATGATCCATGTAGACAATCACCTTTGAACCAACTAGATATGAATTGAACTTGTCAAAGGAAAAGAAGACAACAAGGAGTTCTTTCTCGGTTGTGGCATAGTTAATTTGAGAGTTGTCTAGGGTCTTGCTAGCGTAGGAAATTACATGAGGAGCTTTGTCTCTTCGCTGTCCCAAAATAGCTCCAACCGCGTAACCGCCAGTATTGCACATGATCTCAAATGGTAGACTCCAATCCTGTGGTAAAATGATGGGCGCTGAAACTAATGCTCTCTTGATCGTGTTGAAGGTGTTGTGGCATTTCTTAGAAAATTCAAACGTGACATCCTTGTTCAGCAACTCCGCCAACGGTTTCGTGATCTTTGAGAAGTGCTTGATGAACCTCCGATAGAAACCGGCGTACCCTAGAAAACTTTGAATTTCATTAATCGAAACCAGTGGAGGAAGTTTTTCAATCACCTCGATCTTAGCCTTGTCCACTTCTATGCCTCTTGAAGATATCATATGACCTAGAACAATCCCTTCCTTCACCATGAAATGGCACTTCTCCCAATTAAGAACGAGATTGACCTCTTCACATCGCTGCAATACTCTAGAAAGGTTAACAAGGAAATCATCAAAAGTAGAGCCATAAACGGAAAAGTTTCCATAATAACTTCCATAGTGCTCAATCAAATCGGAAAAGATTGCAATCATACAACACTGGAAAGTATCTGGAGCGTTGCAAAGGTCAAAAGGCATACGACGGTAAGTGAATGTTCCATAAGGACATGTGAAAATCGTCTTCTCTTTGTCTTGGCGATGAATGGGAATCTAAAAGAAACCCGAGTACCCGTCCAAGTAGCAAAAGTAGGCATGGTTTGCTAGACGCTAGAGCATTTGATCGATGAACGGGAGAGGGAATTGATCATTTCTTGTGGCTTTATCGAGCTTCCGATAATTAATACACATCCTTCAGCCTGTGACTGTTCTCGTTGGAATCAACTCGTTGTTCTCATTGCGAACTACCGTTATTCCACCTTTATTGGGCACTACATGCACGNNNNTTCGCTGTCCGAGATAGGATATATGATACCTGCATCCAAAAGTTTTAGTATCTCCTTCTTCACGACCTCTTTCAAGTTAGGGTTTGTCCGACTTTGCGCTTCCATGGACGGTTTGTGGCCGTCCTCCATGAGTATTCAGTGCATGCACAATGAAGGGCTCATTCCCTTGATATCCTCGTTGGTGTATCCAATCACTCTCCTATGCTTCATCAAGCAATCAAGTAGGTTCTTCGTATCGTCTGCACTCAAGTCATCATTCATAATAACGGGATGTATATCATTACAACCAAGGTACTCATACCAAAGAGAAGAAGGAAGAGGTTTAAGCTCAAGTTTGGGCACCTTCTCCACTGCAAAATCAGAATGCGTTTCGTGTGGAATCTCCTCGTGTGGGGCATCCCTTAGTGCCTCAATAGCACTCATGAATTCAGCATGACCTTGGCTTCTTTATCGGTAAGTCCTGCAACATTACAAACTTGCATTACACATCTCTCAAGAGGATCAGAAATACTTACCCGATCACACGTGTAATTCGCTAACTCATCTAGGAAATCAAATCTAAAGAATGACTCCTTGAAGGAAGGTCCATTCATGGAGTTGGAAAAGTTGAATTATATCTTCTCATATCCGACACGTAGAGAGAGCTTTTCTTGTTGTACACCTATCATGACACCTACAACAGCTAAGAAAGGTTTACCAAGAATAATAGGTACCCTAGCATCTTCTTCTATATGGAGTCTAACAAAATCAGCGGGTATACAAATATTATCAACCTTGGTGACAATATTTTCGACAATTCCCACTGGATATCTTACCGAATGATCCACGAGTTCTAAAGACATCTTTGTAGGTTTGAGATCTGTGAAGTTCATCCACTTGAAGACCGTATGTGGCATAAGACTCACGCTTGCTACCAAATCGAACAAGGCTTTGTCTATGTCAATGTTCCCTGTGGTGCATGGTATGGAGAAGCTTTTGGGGTCTTTTAACTTCTGGGGCAGCTTGGTTTGTAGAATGGCACTGCATTCCTCGGTGAGTGCTCTCCTCGATACGCCTCTTATTGGATAGGATCTCTTTGAGGAATTTGGCATATGTAGGCATTTTTTGGAGGGCTTCTATGAATAGTATGTTGATGTGAAGCTTCTTAAGGATATCTATCAACCGTCCGTATCTTATTTCATTCTTCCTACTCACCAACCATCGAGGAAACAATATAGGAGGTACGTACGCCAGTGGAGCAACATATGGCTTCTATAAATCTGGTGCAGCTCCCTCCATGATCTCAATGCCCTATCCTTTAACCACTGACTTTCCAGCAGCCTTTTCTTGCTCTTTTGGGGGCGGACTTTCAATCACATTACCGCTGCGCAAGGTGATAGCGTTATTGTGCTCTCGTGCGTTAGATCTGGCTTTCCGGGTAGCATTCCGGAATTCCAAGAGTATGATGCAGTTTATTGTGCAATGAAGTTCTCTAGCATCTTCACGTGCGTGCTCAAGGAATCCATTTGAGTTTTGAGTTCATTCACCGCTGCTCCCATATCCGCATTGAAGTTTTCTTGAAGTGATTGTTGCTCCTTGATGCTATTTTGATGCTGCCTTTGCTTTTTGATTAATTCGAGAATCACCGCCTCAAGGCTTGACGAAGGCGCTTGAGGAGGTTGAGGATCTTGTTGAGCTTGCTGGAATTGTTGTGCTTGTTGGTATGGCTGCTGCTTTTGTTGAAAACCCGAATACTTCACCAGTGGGGTCATTCGATACGAAAGATCGGGTGGTTCATCCAATTTGGGTTGTAGGTGTTCTCGAATTGCATGTTCCCTTGCTGCTGGGCTAAATTTATTTTTTCCATGCCTTCTTGCATCGTGCATTGATGAGCCATATGCTCCGTATCTCCGCAATTCACACAATACATGGCATTCGCCACATTTCCCATCACCCTACATTGGTTCACTTCGTTAAGACCTCTCGTCTTGTTCGGCATACTCCTTTGTGTAGACCACATGGTGTGGTTTATGGAAAGATTTTCGATCAGCTCGTATGCCTCCTCTACCCTTAAGTCCATGAATGATATTCTTGCTGTGTTATCAAACGTCGTTCTATGCTCATCCGTGATACCATTGTAGAACGTTTGGATCACGTACCATTGCTCCAAACCGTGAAGAGGACACATCTTCAAAAGGTCCTTGAATCTTCACCATGCTTCAAATAAAGTGTATCCCTGTCGACATCTAAACATCGTGATTTCTCTTCTTATTTGAATCGTCTTGCTCGGAGGGAAGAACCGTGATATGAATGACGTGCAAAGCTGGTCCCAAGTATTGTTAAACCAACGAGAAGAGATTGCAGCCATGTCTTCGCTTGCCCCCCAATTGAGAAAGGAAAGAGACATAGAAAAATCACATCCTCCGAGACTCTATGTATCTTGAATGTGCTTGAAAGCTCTAGGAAGTCTCATAGGTGTTGATGAGTGTCTTTATGATTTTCGCCCATGAATTGCTTTTGATATAACATGTTGATCATTGCGGGCTTTATCTCTAATTGCTCCCTAGCAACAACGAGCATTCTTATTGCGGTTTGGATGTTACTAATGTTCGACACCACGTAATCATGAAGCCGACGTGGTGGAGGAGCCTGTGGTTGCTGTAATTGTGCCACATTACCCACGGGTAATTGCGGCTGTCCATGACCGTCCAATATATTGTTTCGATTGTCCAATGTTCGTGGATTGGTCCGGTTTACTCTTTCTTCTTCCTTGCCCTTTTTCCGCTGTCTAATCGTTCTCTCAATCTCGGGGTCGATTCGATGCAAACTCGAATTACCTTGCGATCGGGTCAGGCACGCATACGAAGGAAAAGCAAAAAGAATTAGTAGAAAGAACAAAAAGAAAACAAAAGAAAAGAAAAACAAGAATGATTCTCGAATCTAAGGCGTGTTGAGAAATATTCTCCAGCAATGGCGCCAAAAACTTGATGCGTTTCCAGTTAAATATAACCTAAACCTACTCAGCAAGTGCACGACACGTGTGTAGTATTTTAGGTGTCCATCCCACAGGGACTACGCAACACGGTCTAATAATCAAAGTAGAATCAATTGTTGCTACGATGGAGTAATGGTTTTGAAATGCAAATATGATAATATAGTGGACTAATGAGTTCTAAACAAGTGAACAAACGTTCTAGGATACGGTTTCACTGTATAGCTTCCGAAACCTACCTTCGATCCATCTAATCATGCGTTCCATATCAAGATATCTACGGTCGTACGATCCTAATGTAATTCCTACCCTCTCTCAAGGCATAGACACGTGATTCAATTGAGTTATCCCCTATTTTTGTGGATGACACACCAACTAAACCTCAATATGATCTATGATTTATCCGATTAACCCTCAACCGTTACTACCCTACTTTTGTGACCTAGTCTCGGTTGTTTTAAGCCTGATCTTCTAGGACTATAACTCTCCTTTCGGTCCTTCTCCTAATCCCTAACACATGCATGTATGTGGCCATCGTCAACACAAGACATTAAGCGCTCAGACAAAGAATAGATAAGCAAAAAGAGAAATGCATCATGGACTAATCCATTCTCCTAGAACAAATCTACTACTGAGTCATGATTCTGAATCTAAACAACATAAAGGAAGTAAGTAGAATAAGGAGCATAGAAATATCAAACAAGGTGTGATCCAGAATCAATTCCTGACTCCTCGTGTGTCTCTCGTCAAGAGGGGCTCTCCTATGATAGATGGTGGATTGTTGTTGTGTGAATCGTGCAGAATGGATAATGGATGTGTTCTGAATGCCCTCTGCCCTTGACGTTTTACTCTTTCAAATTTGCTTTAGCCGGCTGAAGTTTCCTTTTTTGCTTTAGGCGGCATGGAGTTTCCTTTCTTCTAATCGACAGGAGTTTCCTTTTCTTCTTTGTCGGTTTGAGTTTCTATTTCTTCTTTGCGGCTAGAGTTTCCTTTCTTCTTGTGCGCAGCGGCTGCCTCTTCCTCCTCCAGCAAGTTTACATTTTACATCCAGCCGTGTCCTTCCAAGTAACACTCCAGGAAGTTTCCATTTTTGTATTTGGCGGCCAGCATGTTACCATTTTTGTGTTTGGTTGTTCTTGCTTCCATTTTGCTTCTTCGATTAATGATCCTTAGATGCTGACCATGTATGGTTGATAGGAGAGTGGTTTTTGCTTCATTTACTCATGTTTATTCCCCGATATTTCATTTCCTGCAATAACACAAGAAAATGCTAGAAGAGGAATAAATAATGCTTAATGCTTGGTAAAGTCTAAATCAATGATCAAAACAACTATGAAAATGGACTAAAATACTATATTTAAATAGAGCTTATCATGCCCCAAATGTTTCCAGTTCTTCCTCCACAACTATCTCTTCTTCGCTAGATGAATCTTCTTCAAGCGTTTCTTCCTCAACTCTAGTTTCCACCTCTAGACTTCTAGATGCCCTAGGTCTTGCTTTACTCTATTTTAACAACGCCCATGCAGTCTTCTCAATTTCACAGTCGAAAAGGAGTTCTTTGTCCTTCGAACTCCCAGCCATACACTAAGGAATATGCACGTAGGACTTCAACAACAATCAAAAGTTGAGATCGGTAGAGTTGTAATAGACTCAAATAAAATAAAAAATGCAGAAAATTGAAACAAGCAAAAGAATCGGAAAAGACTAGATCTCGACTCAACAAAAATCCTAATTCTAGTTCCGTAACTAGTTTTCTGACAACGTCACCAAAAACTTGATGTTGGATGTAGGCATGTAGTTAAATCAACTTTTAGTTCCTAAACCACTCTACCGCAAGTATACGGATTGTGTAATGTCAGGGTTGAACTAAAGGAACTAATTTGAACATCAAAACTAAGACTCAAGAGAAGAAGATCCATCAAGATATGGGTTCTAGCTAGAAAATAAGAGCAAAACATAAAGAGAACATAAAATGAAAACAATGCAGGGAATGGAAGATTATCAAGCCATAAAACTAAGACACAAAAGATGACGAGATTAATTTCGATAAGGTAAAAAACCACGGGTTTTGGAAATGCCAGGACTTGTAATGGATGTTTCTATGAATCATGAAATCGGATTATATCACTCAATGGGGAGCTCAAGCTCAATATTGGAAATGACTCTCTGATCTGTAAATCAACTACCTAGGAAATCAACGTACTCATCTCTCGATGAAGCAAATCAATAACCTAGATGCAAGAGAAACACTATCACGTTTCCTAAATAGATTAACCGACTGGTTTTATTCTCATTAATCTAATTCATTCTAGGGTTAAATCCAAGAACCTAATCTAACTTCTCAGCCAAAAAAAGCCTCTAAACTCATTCAATCAAGGGATTAATAAGGATGAAAGCATTAAGAATAACCCATTAAACAATTTGAGAGAACAATCTGAAATCAAGCATTCAGACCCAAACAAATCCATTACAAAGGCATCCTAACCCATGGTAAAGATACCAACACAAAATCATAGGTACCAACACAAAAATCATAGATGAATGTCATACCAATCATGGAGAATAACAAAGAGATAAGGTTTCAATCTTCCTTATACTCAATACCAGCCTTGAATCGAGTTCTTTAGCTCCTAAAATCGCCTTCCCTGGTTCCTCTTCTGTGAAGACGGTGTGCCTCTGAAGACGACATGCCCTTCAAGCTCTCTCTTTTCCTTTTTATTTCGCATGAAAACGCGTTTTAGGTTTTTTATACGCCCGACCCGGTACAGCAAACCTCTCGGTTGGGCTCTTCTTCAAAAGGGGCGATTGCTCGGGGATATGGAGTTTCCTAGGCCGTGGATTCTCTTCGGGGCATCTTTTGATTAATGATCCCGATCTTTGTTCTAGATGTGCCCGATCAGGTATTTCTAAACTTTTTGCGGCATTTGTTTGTCTTTGTGTCCCAATATCTTCCTTTCCTACAAGACATGAGAAAATGATAGAAGAAGCCATAATTCTGCTTAATATGCCGATAAAGTCCACAATCATAACAAAACTAATCCTAGAAAGAACTGAAAACCCTAAGACAAATTATGCGTTATCCATTATACAGGATACATAAGTCATTCAAGTCCAATGATGTGAGAAAACATACGTAACTTAAGAAACTCGAACTTGGCAGCTTATATATCATCCAAAGTCCAATGTATTGAGCTAAATAGTTTCTTTTAGGATGAAAATTGAGTTGGACTACATCGCGAAACCTACTGCATTCTAGATATTGAAAAATACTTCAAATGAAGAAATTAAATCACCTAATTCAGAGCATTATTCGCAAAATTAACATTTTTAAAGCCAACATAACTTAAGAAACTCATACGTGGCTTCTCTATGCTCCTGAAAGTTCAATATATGGAGCTAACTAGTTGTTTTTCAAGATCAATTGGACTCGGGCTGCTTTGCATAACCACTACATATCGAAAACCTACATTTTATAGTCTCATTTGGAGCTTTATATGCAAAGTTATTGTATTTCATAGCCTAAAGTATATGTTAGTGCACAATTGACCAGTAATAGTGAAAACATAATAATAAAAAGGCAAACGAGTGCAAAACGAGGACTTTCCAAGAAGATATGCAAGAGGAAACAATATTTCAAGTGCATATTGACGAGACAAAATATACGTAAGTTAAGAAACTTGAACAAGGTATCTCAAAGCCCCTCAAAGTACAATCTATTAAGCTAAATCGTTTATTTTTAAGGATAAAAAATGAGTTCAGCCTGTTAAGTGCAACGCACGATGTCATTGATATTTAAATAGAGCATCGTGAAGCCCTTCAAAGTCCCATGTATTTTACATTGTTTCTTTTGAGGATACAAAATAGAGTCGGGTGCTAAACGCAACCCGCAATGTCGTAGATATAAAAAATAAACTTGAAATGAAAAACAATCATTTGATTCAGAGAATAATATGAAAAGTTTTCGTATTTGAAAGTTTGATGCAAAATGTAGTGCACTTCGGCCAATAACAGCGACAAAATAAAATAATAAAAAGGGCAACAAGGTGAAATTTCAAGAGGATATGCAACGGAAAAGTAATTAAAGTGCATAATGATGCGTCAAAACATATGTAACGTAAGAAACTTGAATAGAGAATCTTATAGCTCCTAAAACTCCAATGTGTTGACCTATATATTTATTTTGAGGATCAAGATGGGGTGAGGTGAGCATAACCCATAATGTAATAGATGTGTGAAAACATACAATAAAAGGGAAAAATGTGCATCATGGAGACTTTTCAAAAGGATATGTAAATGGCAAAAGTAATTCAAGTGCATAATGATGTGACAAAATATACCTAACTAAAGAAACTCGATAAAGCATCTCTTAACTCCTCAATAGGCAATGTGTTGAGTTAAATACTTGATTGTAAGGATGAAAATGGGGCATGACTTCTAAGTTTAATCAGCAACGTAGTAGATATCAATTAAATACTTGGAATTTAAAAAAAAAATTGTCTAATTTGGGCTTTATAAGCAAAGCGCCCTAATTAAAAAGCGTAACGTATAATTTAGCAAAATTTGCCAACAACGTTAAAAAAAAGATAAAAACATGCAACAATGACTTTCTAGAGGATATGCAACAGGCTAAATAGTCCAATGTATTGAGGCTAAATAGTTTATTTTGAGGTTGAAAGTGGGTTTGTACTCCTACGTGCAACCCACAACGTCAAATATATTGAAAAAAATACTTGGAAATAAAAACAATATTCTAATTTAGATCTTACTACACAAAGTTATCGTATTACAAAGCCCACTTATAATTATAGCACAATCATCCAATTCTGGTGAATACATAAAATAAAATGGATAATGGTTCAAAAGATGAGGTCTTTCCAAAAAGATATTCAAGAGACAAAAGTAATTCAAGTATATAATGACGTGACAAAACATATATAACTAAGAAACTCGAATATGGCATCTCATAGCTCCTCAAAGTCCAATGTATTAAGCTAAATAGTTGATCCGAAGCAAACCCGTTACGTAGTAGATATCAAAAAAATAATTAGAATGCAGAAAATCGTCTAATGTGGAGCTTTATACACAAAGATTTCGTATTGCAAAGACTAATGTAAAAATTAGTTAAGAATCGGCCAATAATAGTGAAAAATAAAATAAAAAGGAAAAGAGTGCAACACGATGACTTTCCAAGCACATATGCAAGAGGAAAAAAGGTTCAAGTGCATACGAAATTTAAGAAATTCGAATACAGCATCTCGTAGCTACTCCAAGTTCAATGTATTGAGCTAAATAGTTGACTTTGAAGATGAAAATGGGGTTAGAATACTAAGCGAAACATGCGATATCACATATATCATATAAACTTGGAATGAAAAAAAAATACTTGGAATGAATATGCATATCTTTTCTCCTTAAAAGCCTAATGTATTGAACTAAATAGTTGGCTTTGAAGATAAAAATGGGGTTAGAATACTAAGCACAACATGTGATATCACAGATATAAAAAAATACTTGGAATGAAAAAACTTTGTTTGATTAGGAGCTATATACACAAATGTTTTCTATTGCAAAGACTAACGTATAATATAGTGCACATTCAGCCAATAATGGTGAAAATAAAAAATAAGGGAAAAATGATGCAACACGAGAAATTTCCAAAAGGATATGGAAGAAGAAATAGTTATTTAAGTTCATAATGACGCGACATGACATAAAAAACTTAAGAAACTCGAATAGGACATCTCGTAATTCCGCAAAGTCTAATGTATTAAGCTAATGAGTCAATGTTCAAGGTAAAAATGGGCTTGGGCTGCTAAATGCAACCCCCAACCTTGTAGATATTGAAACAATACTTGAAATGAAGAAACAAAGCCTGTAATGTGGTGCATTATATGCGAAGCTATTGTATTTCAAAGTCCAAATTAGTGTACAATCAATCAATAACGGTGAAAACATAAAATAAAAATGAAAAAGGATTCAACACAAGGAATTCCCAAGAGCATATGCAAGAGGAAAAAAATTCAAGTGCATAATGACGCGATGAAACATACGTAACTTAGAAAACTGGAATAGAACATCACGTACTTCCACAAAGGACAATGTACTAAACTAAATAGTTTATTTGGATGATGAAAATAGGGTCGTGCCCACAACATGAAATATCTTTAAAATACTTTGAATTGAAAAGATCATCTTATTCAAAGCTTGATACAAAAATTTATTGCATTGCAAAGCCTAACATATGAACTAGTGCACAATCGGTCAATAATGATGAAATGATAGAATAAAAGGAAAAAATGAAACACAAGGACTTTCCAAGAGTATATGCTAGGAGAAAATTAATTAAAGTAATTGAAGTGCATAATGACACGACAAAACATACATACATTAATAAACTCGAATAGGGCTTCTTTTATCTTACAAAGTCCAATGTATTAAGCTAAATTATTGATTTTGAAGATTAAAGTGGGGTCAAAATAGTAAGAGCAGCCCGTGACTTAGTAGAAATCTAAAAAACTACTTGGAATGAAAGGAGGTGACTTTCTAAGATAATATTCAAAAGGCAAGAGTAACTATAACGTTGCGAGAAAACATATGTAACTTAAGAAACTCGAAAAAGACAGCTCGTAGCTCCCCAATGTTCAACACATTGAGCTAAAAAGTTAATTTTTAAGAATGAAAACGAAGTCAGATTGCTATCTGTAATCCATGATGTCGTAAATATCGAAATGTAAAAAATTCTAATTTGGAGCTTTTTAGCATAGTTTTGTTTTGCAAAGCGTAACGTATAATTTGGAGCAGAATTGGCCGATAAAGGTGAAAACATAAAAAAGAGAAAAAGGGTGCAACACCATAATTTTCCAAGAGGATAGTGTGTTTGTGTTCTTATAATTCGACCAAGGGTTGGAGATTTTGATCATGCATTACTTTTTCTCGGCCAAATGTACTTTAGTTTTGAAAATTTCGAGTTAAAAAGTAAACAACTCTCGACCAAGCATTTTAGATGGGTGTAGTTAAGTTGTATCATATTAGATTATCTTCATTATTGTTTGGTCCCTATAAATAGAGAACCTTTTGTATGGCACTATTACCTTAGTTTTTATCAATAAATTTGTCTTTCTCATAGCTAATCTATCAACACTTCGAGAGATTGCGAGTTGTTTTCGACTTATCGATATTAGATTACAAGTGTTTTGGTGTCATTCACCGCATATGAGGTTCTCTAGTGAGTTGTAATCTGGCTTTAAGGCGTCCTTTCATCGGGAAGAAAAGTTTTAGGTTCAATTATCGGATTTCTAGTGGATTTTATTCCAAATCAATCTTGCTAACAATAGAACGTTGATCTGGAATCATATCAAGTTGTATCAGACTCCCGGTTTTGCATTAGCCTATCTAGTTTGATTTCTATTTTTTTCTCTTATTCCAGTTACTTTTTTCTTTACATTAATTTAATTTAGCTTAGTTTAAGTTTATTTTTTTCTTTCACAAGAGAAGAAAAGAAATAAAGGAAAACACGCAGGAAAAAGGAAACCACAAAAAAGTAAAAATAAACACAAAAAGGAAAAACAACAAAAAGGAACAACACCAAAAAGAAAGTTACAAAAAGGCAAACAAAGAAAAGAAAAAACATAAAAAGAGAAAGAAATGGGAGAAAATAAAAAAGATCCTTATGATAGAAATAGGAAGAGATATAACAGTGTCATAAATTAGGAAAATTTCTTTAAACATTGAATTTACACACTTTTAGCGTTACGATTTAGTTTAAGCGTCAGGATTTAACTTCCAGTCGTGTTTTTGAGTTTTGAATTATATTAAAAAGGAGGAGTTAATTTAAGAGTGAAGCGTGTGAGAGAAAGAAATTGAGCGGAAAAAATTCTGGGAGATTGTAAGGTTTATTCATTTTTTTCATTCCTTCTTCCTGTCAACATTTTGATATCTAGTTTGGGAAGTTAATGTGATGAACCAGCCTACAACGAGGGAGCCGCATAACTGAATCCACTATGGTAGTTGATGATGGACAAATTATGTTGCATGATGCAAGAACTCACTACTGTCAACCCACGACATGGTCAAGAGGAGGTAGTAGCACATGGATAACAACCACGGAGGAGGCCAAACGTAGGTCGACATCCTTACCCACTAGATATGGATGAATACAGTATTCCAAGGTGCTTGATAAGGGTTATTACCACCCAAATGTAACTATCAATGAGCACGCGATCAATTAGATGATGAAATTAGTAGCATCAAGATGGAAATCCCTAACTTTATTTGAATGAGCAATCTCGACGCTTATATAGAGTGGGAACAGAAGACTAAGATGGTCTTTGAATGCCATCATTATTCTGAATTCATGAAAGTGCAACTAGCGATAGCCAAGTTTAGAGACTACGCACTGGCATGGTGGGATTACTCGTGTACTCTCTATGGCATCTAGTAGAGCGTGCAGTTGACACTTGGGGCAAGATGCGTACAATCATGCGACATTGTTTCATGCTATCTAACCACAATCAAGAGGTCCACCAACGTCTTAAACAATTAGTGCAAGGTATTAAAAGCTTTGAAGATTACTACAAGGAGATGTACGTCCATATGATTCAAGCAAACATTGCAGAAGATTAGGAGGTGACGATGGAACGAGTCCTAAGTGACATCAATTCCGACATACATAATCGCATGGAAATCCATCCTTACGTGATCATAGATGATCTTTTGCACCTGAGAGGTAATGATCGTCAACAAAATAAAGAGGAAGAGGAAAGCACTCCAACGTTAAGGTAATTCCTCTAACTATCGGCCTGAAGCTACCCAGTTTGACAAACCGAACACTGGGTACAAGATGGAGAAAAAGTTGGAGACTTAACAATCCAATCCAGCAGCTTCTACCGAGACACCCTTACAAAACCATGACAATCATTTTTTCAAGTGTCATGGTTTGGGACACTTTGCTCGAGACTACCCGAATAAAAAGAACATGATCATATGGGCTAATAGAGGATATGAGATCACACCCAAAGATGAAGAAGCATGACATCAAGGACATGTACCTTATTCGAATGAATATTTCAAGGAGTATGTAGGTATAGAGGTCGAGTTACTAGTAGCCCATCGAGCATTAAATCACAAGCTAAAGAGGAAGTCAGTGTACGAAGAAAAACATCTTCCAAAAATGTTGGCTAGTACACAACAAGGTATTTAGTATCATAGTTGATGAAGATAGTTTCAAGAATGTGACTAACACATTTCTTGTGGACAAATTGGGATTGAACACCACGAAATATCCCAAACCATACAAGTTGCACTAGTTGAATGACAACGGTGAAACCAAGGTTCATCACGAGGTGAATTGACTTTAGAATTGGGAAGTACAAGGATGAAGTGTTAATGATGTCATCTAAATGCAAGTGGGTCATCTCCTACGTGCGACCGTGGCATTTTGACACTCTAGCGTAAAACGACGGGTTTAATAACAAGTATTTCTTTGACGTCAAAATATGACACATTTTCCTAGCTCCATTCACACCCAAAGAGGTATTTGAGGATCAAGTGAGGTTACTAAAGAGTGAGAAGCGGGAAATTCAAGAGAGTGACAATGAGGTAGTTTACAAAAATGGTGAGGTATCTAGAGAAATAAAGAAACAAGCCTTTGAGAGGCAACCCCAGAGCACAACCTTTCTTTCAATGAGAATGAGCGAATTGAAAAAGGATTAACAATGAAACCACCCCATTTTTATACTCTTGCTCAAAAAGTTGTATTTCACAAACGAATTCACCCCCTCTTTACTTAGTGTTTTCAACTAGTTATTGCAAGGCTTTAAGGATGTGTTTCCCGATGAAACACCCAACAACTTACCTCCAGTTTGTGGGATTGAGCACTAAATCGACTTCGTACCTTGCATGAGCATTCCTGATCGGCCAGTTTACCAACAAACCTCGTGGAGGCCAAGGAGCTTGAGAGATAGGTCCATGAGCTCATGATAGGGATACATAAGAGAGAGTATGTAATTGTGCTAAAAAAGGATGGCACATTGCGAATGTGTGTTGATAGTCACACAATCAACAACATTACGGTAAAGTATCATCACCCCCAAACCTCGTTTAAACGACATGTTAGATGAGTTGTATGGATCTTCCATATTTTTTCAAATAGACTTGAACATCAAACATACATGAAGGAAGGTGATGAATGAAAGACTGCATTCAAGACCAAGCTAGGTTGATGAATGGTTAGTAATGTATTTCGTGTTAACTAATGCACCTAGCATGTTTGTACGACTAATGAATCATGTCCTTAAGAAATTTATAGACAAACTCATGATTGTGTACTTCGATGACATCCTAGTATACAACAAAACCATAGAAGAACATGTAAGGCACTTATGATCAGTTCTCGATATTCTTGAAGTGAGAAACTGTAAGCTAGTTTTAAGAAATGCGTTTTTTGAAATTGAATGTGATGCATCAAGTGTAGGAATCGAAGCGGTGTTGATGCAGGGGCATAGACCAATTGCATAATTCAGTGTATGATAGAGAGTTTTCTGCATTGGTTCGAGCACTCCAGACACACAACACTACTTGTCATCTAAGGGATTCGTGATTCATACTGACCATGAATCATTCAAGCATATCAAGGGACAAGATAAGTTGAACCGTAGACACACCAATTTGGTGGAGTTTATAGAGACCTTCTCATATATCATCAAGTACAAGCAAGGTAAATAAAACATTTTTAGTGATGCATTATCTAGACACTATACATTGCTTTCTATAGTGGGCGCAAGAGTGCTAAGCTTCTAACACATTAAGGAACTCTATGACACTGACCTTCACATTGTTGAGATATTCAAGTCCTGGGAGAATACAACCATATGTAAGTACGTTCCAGTTATTGGGTATTTATTCCATGAAAATAAATTGTGCGTACTGGAAATTTATATTCGAGATTAATTGGTCCATGAGGTGTTGAGCTCCATCTGCGATGAAATTTTGGAGTGGCCAAGACCTTGTATATTGCAAGAACATTTCTATTTTTCCCATCTACAATGAGACATTGACCGCATCTGTGGAGTGTGTCACGTGTAAAAATGCTAAATCTCATTTGTAGCCCCACGGTATATACTCAGCCTTACCTATTTCGAGTCACCCCTGGATGAATAACTCGATGAATTTTGTGTTAAGTCTTCCTAGGTCCTATACATGACACAATTCTATTTTTTTGGTTGTTGATCGATTCTCTAAGGTGGCTCATTTTATTGCGTGTCATAAGATTGATTATGTGTCACATGTTGCTCTATTTTCCATTATAGACATCATACGATTGCATGGCATTCTTAAGAAAATCGTATCTAATAGAGATGTTAAATTCCTTACGAACTTTTGGGAAACACTTTATTCTAGGTTATACACCAAACTTTTATTCTCCACTACCTATCACCCTCAAACCAAAGGACAAAGGGAAGTGGTTAATCAAACATTATCAATCTTATTATGTAATTTGAAAACATGGGAAGAATGTCTACAGCATATTGAGTTTTTATATAATAGGGCGGTTAATAGTGCTACATAGTTAGACATGAGCCCTTTATTATCTTTCGAGTTTACTAACCTTGATGGCAAGAAAAAGGATGAGTTTGTGAAACGGATACATGAGAAGAAATGACTTAAAATTGAAAGAAAGAACAATCGATATGACAAACATGCAAACAAGGGACAAAAGAAGTTGGTTTTTCAACCCAGTGAACTGGTATGGATCCATTACGTAAGGAGCATTTCCCTCCGCAGGGAAACTCCAAGCTTATGCCCCACTACAATGGACCATTCAAAGTGCTCAAACGCATCAATGATAATGCATATAAGATCCAATTACCTGATGAGTACAATGTTAGTTCGACTTTCGATGTTGTTGACTTGGCTCGTTTTGATGCATATGATGATCTTGATTTGAGGTCAAGTCCCTTTGAAGAAGGAGGAGATGATAAGGATGAGGTTCCACTCGACACTGCAATAACACAAGGACCGATCACTAAAGCTAAAGCTAAGAAGATTTAGAACGTGTTTGCTCGATTGGTGGTTTAAGGCACCACCAGATCATCAAAAGACATCAAGGGATGCTTATGTCACTTGCTTAAAAATGAACGGGGTTGAAGGAGACAAAAAGCAAGGAGAGCCAGAGTCGCTCGGTTCAAGCAACACATTGCTCGCCGAGAGCAAACACACAGGAAAACAGATAAGAGAAGGACTGACCGCTTGGCCTGAGTGCTATGGAACTCGCCTCAGCGTTGGAGAGCTCGATCGAGCATTACTTTTTCTCCGCCAAACATACTTTACTTTTGAAAATTAATGTTAAAGAACTAAATGACACTCGACATAGCGGTTTCACCTTTCGACCGAGCATTTTAGTTAAGTTTAGTTAATTTAACTTATTTCAATTTGCTTCTATCATTGTTTGGTCCCTATAAATAGAGAACCCTTTTGTATGATATTATTACCTAAGTTTTTATAAAAACTTTTTTTCCTTGTTAATCCTAGAAATTTAGCTACCAACTGTTGGAGAGATTCCTAGTTGTTTTCGACTTTTCAATACTGGATCACAAGTGTTGTTGCGTCATTATGGCATTAGAGGTTCTCTACTCAAGTTCTAGTCTAGTATACGACGTCCTTTCTCCCGGAAGACAAGCTCTAGGTTTAACTGTCGAGATACTAGTGGGTTTCATTTTGAATCCATCCTCCTAAGAATATAATGTATATCTAGGATAACGATAACGTTTTCAGAGAATATGCAAGAGACAAAAGCAAATCAAGGGCATAATCACACGTCAAAATATATGTAACTTAAGAACCCCATAGCCTCTGAAATTCCAATGACTGATCCAAATAGTTGATTTTGAGGTTGAAAATTGGGTCAGGTTTCTAAGCTCAACCTGTGACGTCGTAGATATTCAATAAAAGTACATGGAATTAAAAAATTGTCTAATTTAGTGCTTTATATGTAAAATTTATCGTATTTCAAAGATTAAAGTGTAAGTTAGTGCACAATTAGCCAATAATGGTAAAAACATAAAATAAAAGAGAAAAGGGGGGCAACACAAGGACATTCCAAGAGGATATGCACGAGGCAAAAAGTAATTCGAGTACATAATGATGCGATAAAACATATGTAACTTAAAAATTTCAAACTGGCCATCTTGTAGCTTCACAAAGTCCGATGTATTAAGTAAATAGTTGATTTTGACGATGAAAATTGAACTAGGTTGCTATGCGCAACGCGTGATGTCATCCATATTCAAAGAAAATTAAAGGGAGAACGGTGCAACACGAGGACTTTCGAAGAGGATATGCAAAAGAAAAGAGTAATTCAAGTGCATAATGACATGACAAAATATATGTAACTTAAGAAACTAGAATTAGGCATCTCATAGCTCCACAAAGTCCAATATATTAAGTTAGATTTTTGATTTTGAGGATGAAAATGGGGTCGAGATGCTAAGCCCTATCTGTTCATCAAAGATAACGAAAAAAAATACTTTGATTGGAACAAAATCATTTAATTCAAATCTTTATACGCAAGTTTTATGGTATTTCAAAGCCTAACATATAGTTAAGTGCATAATCAGCCAAGAACAGTGGAAACATAAAATAAAAGGGAAAATAGGTGCACCACGAGAAAATTCCAAGAGGATATGCAAGAGGAATAAGTAATTCAAATGCATAATGATATCAAAAACCTATGTAACATAAGAAAATCAATTGAGCATCCTGTAGCTCCTCAAAATCCAATGTATTCAGCTAAATAGTTGATTTTGAGGATGAAAATGGGGTTAGGCTATTATCCGTAACCCATGAAATCGATGTTATTGAAAATATTTTGTAAGAATAAATAATCGTCTAATTTGGAGCTTTATACACAAATTTTTCATATTTCAAAGTCTAACATATAATTTAGTACACAATTCACGAATAACGGTGAAAATATAAAATAAAAGAGAAAACGGCGCAACACGAGAGCTTTCCAAGAAAATATGTGATGGGTTGTGTAGGTTTGATCTAAACATGTCAAGTTTTAAAATTTATACCTAGACTAGGTATTCCGCAAGGATATGGATTATGTAGTAATAGGTCGAACACAAGGACTAAAAGGAATTTTAACTATTGATTTCATAAAAACTAAAGTTATAAACAACAAAAGGATGCATGTGTGTGACAAGTAAAGTTAATTAGAATTACAAACACATACATGTTATATTATCCTTCTAGGTTATAGAATTATTATACATGAACTCATTAAAGATTATAGATAGTGTAACTTGTTCTATTAGGGAATTCAATCATCTTAGAATGGATCTACATCCTCTTGTAGTATAAATCTTGTTCTAGTATATAGCTTACCAGTGTCAGGAGTGTATTAAGCTATATTTCTAACATATTAGTAAATCTACATGCTCTCGTAAAGTAGATTCCTATCTGAAGTATAAGTCAATGACATTTGTCACCTACATATTGAATGCAATATAACCCAATATCTTAGACTAACTAACCCACTTTCAGGAGTGATCAATCATGTATATCTAATTCCATACAATCTAATATAACCCAATGATTTCGTATGTAACTATACCATCTGAAATTCAATTCCAGTGGCCATACAAGAATTGAAAGAATCAGAACATGTAGTAAACCATAGAAGCGAAAAACGTGAATCCATTCATGAAGTAAAAAGAGTTCAAATACACAAAACTCTAGCTTAAAACACATATCACATATGTGGATCTACATCTTCAGAAATAACTACACCAAGAATAACTAAATAGAAAGGTTTAGAGAACCTCAATTGATCTCTCGATCAGTTCCCGTCGTGACCTCTTCTTCGAACCATCTATGCTGGTAATTCGATCTTTCGATAAAGTTTGATAGCTTGTTCGCTCTTTTGCATGATCCAAGTCTTTTTTATTCCTCTCTTGCTCCTTCTTTTTAGCATTGAGTTGTTTCTAAATTATAGGAAAGCTTCCCAACTTAAAAAATTCAAAATTGCAAGTTTATAGGGAGTTCGATAAAGTGCTTGATCGAACAGTTCGTTGTTGCACATTTTTTCCATAAGAATAAAAGCTAACTTTGATCACTTCTTTAGTTTTCTTGAGTTAGCAAAAGACCCCTTGGTTCAATTGTTTCCAGTAGAACATTTGGAGCATTTGATTTCAAAGTGCACGACCAAGCGTTCTGTTGCATGGGCCGAGCATTTTGACTGCTTCTTTTTAGGATGCTCATTTTTGTTCTAAATGTCGCCATGTATCTCAATAACATGCTCATTAGCCTATTTCCTGAAATATCACAAAATGACCCAAAATGGGAAAAAAAGCACTAAAACAAACAAAACTGAAATCAAAACATACGATAAATTATAGAGTGAAAGCAATTTTATCAAACTCTCCAGACTTGGATTTTCCTATCCTCGAGCAAACATAATCAATGAATAATTCTGGAAACAACCACAATGTAAACCAAGATCAAAATGTATCTCAAGAATATTTATGCCCTCTTATACTACGTTGGTTGTGAACAAAATCGAACTATTTTCGATAGAGTTCTCTAACTTACGTAAAGATTCTATGCCATAGGATTTACAATAAAACTATAAATATTTGAAGAACGAACTAGAACTCCTACTAAATGGTTAAAGTAAGGCTCGGTGTGAGTGATAAAATATTTGTTTCAGATTTTTCTTCTTTCCGCGACTTAGGCTTTTGATTCCCTTTATTTTATTTTTCCTTTTTCTACTTGAGGGAATTTGGAATTTTCAGCCTTTTCATCTTTGTTCTTTTTTATTTTGCAAATATGGAATTATGATCATACGAAAAGGGTAAATAGACCGGGTAACCAAAACTAACAATCACACGTGATGATTGCCACCACCATCGAGTGAGATGTATGGCTCTTGTTCGAGTGAAACATATTTACAGCAAACACGGATGAGTTTAAAAGGGCCTAATATTCCAAAAAATAGGGAATAATTCTTATGGAAATATATAAGCTTGAAACTAAGATTATAGGATACCTAAGATGACTAAGTTTCAATCTACCTCACAAAACAAAAAAATGGACTGAACCTCGAAACATATAAGTGAACCATGCTCGACAATTCATTCAAAATATTTGGTTGATATTAAATTCAGTTTACGTAGCTATTTGGTCAAGAAAGATTCTATAAATTCTTAAACATTATTTTTTTACTTGTTGGCTAAGCTAAGTGATGTATGCTCTTGTTTATTAAATTTTTAAAAATATAAAATAATTTATTCTCCTAAAATGCATTTAAATAAAATGTAAGATGGAACCTAGATGATCTTAAATAGTAGCTATGATTTCAATCTATTCCTCCTCCAAACTTTGACTAGACACCATCCTTGGCGTCGAACTAACAAAGACATGACCATAAAACATGAGCAAAATTAAAGATTAGAACACAAAAACTCAATATCACTAAATGTATTGATATGTTTGTGTATGTGATAATGCTAGGCATGTTTTCAATGTCCCATCTGATATTCCATTGTTTCGAATCACGATCATTTGATGTTGCACTCACTATTACGAGAATCTAAAAGCACAATCAAAGGAAAAGTCTCGAGTGCCATGCATCGACATACCCATCAAATAGCTTACTATAGATTATTATAAAAAAATACAAAATAAAGCAAAATAAATAAATAAATAAATAAATAGTCAGGCAATTGTCATAATTGGAAATGTCAATGCTTCATTGGTGCCAAACGTCTTAGTGTTTTGTCGAATTTTGGTAAGGCATGAAATTGTTCGACCAAAGTTATTATGGTCGAGCAAATAGGCAATATCGTAATTCTGCCAAGCATTCGTTCACTGACGTCTTCTTTTCCGGATGGAAACTAAAAATTCAAACAGATATGAGGAATTTTGAAAAATGTTCAAGAAAAAAAAAAGAAAACATGGAGTATAGGTTTCGGTTCTTGGCTTCTCCCTTGCTAACAAAGATCTCTTTTCTGATAGCAATGCATGCAATTGTTTTGGGAAGCTTTTGTGCGGAAGATTTTCATCAAGGTAAGACAAACTATTTACCTTCACTACCTCTTCACCGAGCGTTTTAGAACTCATCATTGCTCCACTCGCGCATTTTTTCTATTTCCTTTCATTCCACCAAAAGTTGTTGTCTATCATTTCTATATGATATTTTATAGTTTATACTTAGACTAGAAATTCTGAAAGGATACAAATCGTGTAGATGAGGATCGAACACAAGAATTAAGACAACTTTAATCTATCAATGTTAGAAAAACTATGATCATTAACAACAAAATGATGTATGGGTGTAAGAAGTAAATTTTATTACAATTACAAATATATACAGACAAGATGATGCTCTAGGTTAGAGAATTATCTACCTACTTTCGCAGTGCAAATCTGGATCTACCTGCCCTCGCGGCAATTCTTGTTCTAGTATAAAGATTACCAGTGTAATCGGTCTAATACATTATATTTTGAAATTTATAGTAAACCTACATGCTCTCAAAGTGAAAATTGATATCCAATGTCTATGTCAATGACATTCATAACCTACACATTGAATGAGATATAGCCCGATATCCAAATTTCTAGACCGATTAACCCACTAGCATGTATGATCAAACATATCTATATAATTGAATAAGATATAATATAACCCAACATCTTCGTCTATAGCTATGCCATCTCATAGTCAATTCCAGTGGCCATACAAAAGTTGAAAGAATTATAGACATGCACTAAACCATAAAAGTAGAAATATGAATCTATTCATGAAGTACAATGAGTTGAAATGCACAAAATTCTTGTCTAATGCACGGATTAAAATGGGCTCAGGTTGCTAACCGCAACCCGCTATGTTGTCGATATCGAAACAAATCATGGAATGAAAAAGTATCTAATTTGGATCTTTAAACACCCTTATTACGTATTTCAAAGCCTAACATATAATTTAGTGGACAATCGACCAATAATAGTGAAAACATAAAATAAAAGGGAAAGGGCATAACACGTGGACTTTTAAAAAGGATATGCAAAAATAAAAAATAATTCAAGTGCATAATGGAACGATCAAACATATGTAACTTAAGATAATCTAATAGGACATCTCATAGCTCCTCAAGTCCAATGTATTGAGTTAAATTATTGTTTTTGTGGACGGAAAATATTGTCTAATTCATAGCTTTATATGCAAATGTTATCGTATTTTAAATCCTAACATATAATTTTGTTCACAATCAACCAATATCGGTGAAAACATAAAAAAGGAAAGAGGGTGCAACACGAGGATATTCCAAGAGGAT
Organism: Gynandropsis gynandra; assembly: GCA_036759665.1. Lineage (NCBI taxonomy): Eukaryota > Viridiplantae > Streptophyta > Magnoliopsida > Brassicales > Cleomaceae > Gynandropsis > Gynandropsis gynandra. Next base: position 7,325,670 of record CM071874.1, on the reverse strand, counting down.
TAGGGTTTAGGGTATAAGGTTTAGGAGAAAACGTAATTTAGGTGCATAATGATGCGACAAAACCTAAGTAACGTTAGAAAATCAAATAGGCCATCTTGTAGCTCATAAAAGTTAAATGTATTGAGCTAAATAGTTTATTTTGGAAAAAAATTTCGTCAGGCTTCTAACCATAAACCACAACATCATTGATATCGAAAAGAATACGTGGAATAAAAACAATCGTAAAACTCGAAACTTTATACACAAAGTTTTCATACGTGAAAGAATAACGTATAATTTAGTGAACAACATGCAATATTGGTGAAAACATAAAAAAAATAAGGGAAAAGATGTGCAATACCAATAATTTCCAAGAAGATATACGAGAGATAAAAGTAATTCAAGGGCATAATGACATGACATAATATATGTAATATAAGAAACACAAATATAGCATCTCTAAGCTCTGCAAAGTCTAATGTTTTGAGCTAATTAGTTGATTTCAAAGGTGAAAGTGGGTTCAGGCTGCTATGGGAAACTCGTCACATCGTAGATATCGAAAAAATATTTCGGATGAAAAAAACATCTAATTTGGAGCTTATATGCAAATGTTATCATATTTCAAAGCATGGCATATAATTAAGTAAAAAATTGGCCACTAACTGTGAAAACATAAAATAAAAATGAAAAAGGATGCAATACGAGAACTTCTTAAGAGGATGTGCAAGAGCAAAATGTAATTCAAGTGCATATTGATGTGAAAAAACCTATCTGAATTAAGAAAATCTAATAGACCAACTCGTAACTCCTTAATGTCCAATGTATTGAGCTAAATAGTTTATTTTGAGGACTAAAATGAGGTAGATCTTTTAGGCCCTAACCGTAATAACATTGATATCGAAAAAATACTTAGAATTAAAAAAAAATCTTCTGATTTGTAGCTTTAAGACAAAGTTATGCGACAACACATACGTAACTTAAGAAACTCGAATAAGGCATCTTGTAGCATCTTAAAGGCCAATTAATGTATTGAATTAAATTGTTTATTTTGAGGATGAAAATAGGTTTTGGGCTGCTATGCGCAACCCATGACATCTTACATTTCTAAAAAAATTACTTGGATTGCATATTTATCGTATTTCAAAGTCTAATGTATACTTTTGTGCACAATCGACAAATAAAGGTGAAAGCATAAAATAAAAGGGAAAAGGAAAAAATGCAAACACTTACCAAGAGGATATGTAAGAGGCAATAGTAATTCAAGTGTATAATGATGCGACAAAACATAGGTAACTCAAAGTCCAAATCGTAGATATAAAAAAAATCTTGGAATGAAAAATAATCATTTAACTCAGAGCTTATTATGAAAACTTCTCGTATTTCAAAGCCTAATGTGTAATTTACTACACAAACAACCAATAAATAAAAAAGGAAAAAAAGGGCAACAAAAAGAATTTCGAAGAGGATATGCAAATATCCATAGTAATTCTAGTGCATAATGACACAAAATATGTGTAATGTATTCAACTAAATAGTTGATTTTGATGATAAAAGAGGGTAGGGCTACTAAGCACAACCTTCGATTAAACTAACAAACCAAAAATTACTTAAACTAACAAACATCGTCTAATTCAAAGCTTTATACTTAAAGTAAATGTATTTGAAAGCCTAACATATAGTTTAGTGCACAATCGGTTAATATCGCGGAAATCATAAAAAAAAAAGAAAAATGGTGCAACACGATGACTTTCCAAGAAGATATGCTAGATGTAAAAGTAATTCAAGTACATAATGATGTGGAAAAACCTGTGTAGCTTAAGAAAAATGAAAAGGGTATCTCATAGATATTTAAAGTCCAACCTATTGAGCTAAATAATTGATATTGAGTATGAAAATGGGGTCAAGCTACTATGCGCAACCTGCGAAACCATTGATACCAAAACAAATACTTGGATCGATAAAAAAATCCTTCTAATTCGGAGGTTTATATACATAGTTATCATATTTAAATTCTAACATATAATTTAGTGCACAATCGACCAATAACGGTGAAAACATAAAATAAAAAAGGATAAATGGTGCAACACGGTGACTTCTTAAGTGGATATGCTAGAGGCAAATGTAATTCAAGTGCATAACAATGTGGTAAAATCTATGTACCTCAAGAAAATAAAAATGGTGATCTTATAGCTCCTCAAATCCAAAATATAAATGACTCATTTCATTGCATATCATAAGACCAATGATATATTGCATGTAGCTACATTATTATTTATAGATATTGTAGGGTTGCATAGAATGCCTAGAACTATAGTCTCAGATAGGGATGCTAAATTTCTTACTTACTTTTGGAAAATGGTATTGGCTAACTTAGGAATAAAACTTTTTTTTCCATTACGTGTCATCCACAAACCGATGGACAAACAAAAATGGTCAATAGAACCCTATCGACCTTGTTACATGCATTTTAAAACGTGGAAAGAATATTTACCACATGTTGAGTTTTCATACAATAGGGCAATTCATAATGCCACACAAGTTTTACCATTTGAAATTGTGTATAGGTTTAATACTCTTGAAACATTAGATATGGCTTATTTACCGTCATCGGAGTTTACTAACTTTGATGGCAAGAAAAGAATGGAGTTTGTGAAAAATATGTATGAAATTGCACTAGCTAATATACAGAAGCATGACAAAGCAATACGCTAAACATGTAAACAAGGGATGAAAGAAAATGGTCTTTCCACCCTGTGATCTTGTGTGAGTTCATTTACGCAATGAGCATTTTTCTTAGCAGCGTAAATCCAAGCTCATGCCCTGGGATAATGGACCATTCAAATTTCTTGAATGCATCAATGATAACACCTAAAAGATTGAATTATCTGATGAGTACAATTTTAATTCAACTTTCAAAATTGACGACTTGGCTCGTTTTGATGCAGCAAAAAGTGCTTCGACAAATCTGAAAAATGCTCAGTTAGAGTAGAAAATCCTTTAACTTAAGTGATTACTCTCAACCATTGATGGAGCATTCCAAAGACTAGATCGCTTGGACCGAGCAATATGCTGCTCGACTGAGCGTAGGAGTTGTTCGGTCGAATGTAATTTAGTTTTGTAGATTTTAGTGTAAAGACTTAAGTGGTGTTCTACCGAACAGTTATATTGTTTAACTGAATGATTTTACCAAATTTTGTTTTGTTAATTTATTTTATTCAGATAATTTATGTAATTGTTTTGTCCTTGCGAATGATGTGTGATAATTCTACTTAGTAAGTCCAAATGTTATATGCCCTTATATAGCAACGACTATACCTACTGATAGCTATACACTTAAATTTCTAAATGAAATTAATTACCTTGAAATTTCTAACCACTGTTTACAATTTAAAATAAGGTTATCAGTAATGCTTTGATGAAACACTAACCAAACATTTAACCTATCAAACAAAGTACGGTTTAACATATTTGGAAAACAATTTTTTCGAAGGCAAAATTATAAATGGAATAAATGTATATAACAACAAGGTGTTTATATGTAGATTGCCACTAATACCGACCGAACAATATTGCACTACCACTATGTCAAACGTAAACAATTTCAAAAAGTTATTTCCTTTGCTATGAAATTAAACAAAAGACAAGGAAAAAGTCTGAGCAATGTGGACCCTATATTTAGCTATTATAAATTTTATGTGTGAAATGTAAAGAATGCTTAAAAGGATTTATCCTAGATGACAACGATAAATACTCAATGAGAAATACAAATGTTCTATTGAAAGAAACATTTTATAATGTCTAGGTTTTATAACTTCCTATATAAGTATATGCATATACATATGTTATTATGGTTGTAAATTGCATTGATAAATATTTAAATACACATTTATATGCACGTATATATATAACGATATATATGTATGTATAATATTTCCATACACATACAGATATATATATATGTATATACATATTTACAAATCTATATGCATATACTGAAGACATATACATATATACATATACACATATATAATCACAATATGCATATATATATTAATAAACATAAAAATATATACATGTACATATACATATATATGTTTTATAACATGTGTACGTATAAATATGTATATTTGTATATATATAGTATATACTTAATTTCCCTACTATTCTCGCTATGATATTTGCAAGGAAATATTCTTTTAAAGGATATTCCAAACCCTCCATCCTATTCGTTTACTTTAGTATCTGTTAGAGTATTTTGATTTTAATTTGATTGTTGAAATTTCAAATTTGAATAGGTCAAAAATAATTATGTCAAAGGTTAAAAATATGGAGGTTTTTGGAGAAAATCAATGAGCTAAAAATATAGAGGTTGTTGGAGAAAATCAAGAAGCATAAAATTTGGAACAAACACATCATGAAGATTTATATAAGGAGTGCTGGTTCGATTTAACAATACAAGACTTCTCCATCTGAATTGAGAGTTCATAAATGTCAAGGAGAGAAGTGGAGCTTAAACGGGGAAACCAAACTAGAGTTTCTTTTCACTTTGCGAAGTGGTTTTTTACACAAATCGTAGATTGTGTATCTAGGGATTTATGGGAGAGTGGCTTGACAATCATTCTGTAATCTAAGGCTATTGTGAGAATAGTCTTAGGCGGTCATACACGAGCGTGTGACACTCGGGGCTTAGAATTTGGAATCAAGACGGGTAGAGTCTCAGAGTGATGTATTCAGGTGTACCTGGAAGACCGTTTGAATTAAATAGAAAGTCTTTTGGAGTTTTAAAACTCCACCAAAACGTATTGACCATCTACTATTTAGTTCTTTCAATTGGTATTAGAGCTGGAAACGAAAATTAATATTCATTTAAGATCCAGTTAAAGAGTGGAATGGAAGGAACACGAGATCTATACTCGTATTGCAAACCCGTAATACTCAACTCATCTGATTATGGGTATTGGAAGGTAACGATGAGAGCGAATATTCGCGGCATAGATGAAGATGCATGGGAGCTGTGAGGTATGGTTGGAATCCTCCAATGGTGATTGACGACAAAGGCAACGAAAAAGAGAAACCACTTGACCAATGGACGTCGGTCGAGAAGAGATAATCCACATAGAATGCAAAGGCATTAGCGGCAATATTTGCTTCAGTTGACATGGATGAATTGAAACAAATACAAGGTTGTGATTCTGCTAAAGAAGCTTGGGACACACTTGAAACAATCCATGAAGTAACTTCTAGTGTGAAGAGAACAAGATTGGATATTCTTGAACATCAATTTGAAAAGATTGAAATGGGAGAAAATGAAAGCGTCAAAAAGTTTAGTGGAAGATTAAATGCCTTCGCCAATGAAGCACATGTTTTTAGTCAACCTTATGAAGACAAGAAGCTAGTCAAGAAACTCTTTCGGTGTTTACCCAAGACGTTTTCGGCACAAAAGGCAGCAATGAACATGTCACTTAATACTGACCCAACAAGCTTCAAGTGGATTGTGGAAATCCTGTCCACTTATGAGATGGAGTTGCACCTAGAACAAAGATCAGTGAGTAAAAGTTCATCTAAAGGAATAGCACTAAAAGTGGAAGAAAATTCTTCAGAAGATGATGGACTTATCAGAGACATATCCTTGTTAGCGAAGAACTTTAATAAATTTTTAAAAAGAAGGCCACGAGGATACCTCAAGACACACAAGGCATATCCGGAGAAAGAAGGAAAATCTAAAGTTCAATGCCATGAGTGTAGGGGGTATGGACATATTAAGAATGAATGTCCTAGTGTTCAAAAACAAGAATCAACTCTAGAAACCTTGGAGGAAACAAAATGCTTCAATTGTCAAGATGTTGGATACATGAAGAATGAATGCCATAGCATCCAAAAGATAAATAAGTCTCTTCTTACTCAGGAAGTATCTACTGATTTCGAGGAAGAAAATGAAGAAGAAGACATGATAAATTATGTTTCTTTTTACGGTATCATCACAAGTAAAGATGAACAATCAAGAAAGTGATAATGAGATGAATATGAAAGAGTTATTCGAGAAATGTATTGAGATGGGTCAACGAAATTTGAAGATTCTTAGAGAAAAGAATGTTGTTGAGTCACAATGAAAGGTTGTTACGGAACACCTTTTAAAAAAGGAGGAAGAGGTGAATCAAGTCTCAAGTCAACTAGAGGAAACAAAGAAGAATTTAAGGATGTTGTCAAATTGAACCGAAAAGCTGGACTACATGCTAACAATAGGAAAGAAAGATTCAAATCACTATGGACTTGACTACAAAGGAGAAAGCTCTTATAATAAAGGAAAATTTGTCAAAAGTGAAGTTCTGACAGAAACAAATACACCTTCAAATGCACAAAGTATACCTGCCGCGCATGTGAGTTCCAAATATCAAGAACGGAGAAGATGTTATTACTACGGAAGAAAGAGGCATATTCAAATAAATTGCTATCAAATGAAGTATTATGAATGGAGGCCTTAAAGAACTTTCAAGGAGAGGACAGCAAGGAAAACATTGAATCTTTTTCAATTACAACGGTCCCAAGGTAAGTCACGAAGAAAGAATCAATCACAATGGTTTCGAGGTAAGTCACGACAATACCAAGGTAAATTTCCTTACTAGTTTACACCTAATATAAGACAAATATGGGTTAAAAGAGTGAAAGGCATATGACAGTAAAAAAACCTACGATTAAACAAATCTGGGTTAGAAAATCGGATCTAAGTTGCAAAGTTGCTTTTACTTCTATACAAAATGAGAAAGATTCTATGTGGTACTTTGATAGTGGTTGTTCAAGACATATGATAGGTAATTTTAGTTTGTTGTCAAACTTTGAAGAAAGTGCCAAAGGAGGAAATGTAACCTTTGGTGATGGACGAAAAGGAAACATACAAGGAAAAGGTGACATTATGACGATTGGACAACCAAAGCTGACATGTGAATTTTGTACAAGGACTTCAAGCAAATTTGATTAGTATTAGTCAACTATGTGATGGTTGTATGTTTCTTTTTCACATGAAAATGCATTGTCACGGATGAGGATGATAAGAATGTTTATGTAAGGAAAAGAGCACCAAACAACCGCAACATCTTGACAGAAGAAGTGAAGTGTTTTCATCTTACACAAGATCCATTTCACCTATGGCATCAACGTTTAGAACATATAAATTATCGAACTATTGTTAAATTGTCTAACTCTGAGTTTATTCGAGGTATGCCCAGGATGTCAAAGACAAAAGAACTTATTTGCAAACCATGCCAACAAGGGAAACAAGTTCGAATAAAAATAAATCACAAGAAGATGCCACAAATCAAGACAACACACATACTAGATTTGCTTCACATGGATTTGATGGGACCGATGCAAACTCAAAGCATAAGTGGAAAAAGGTATGTTTTCGTATTTGTTGATGACTTTTCAAGATATACATGGGTTAGGTTTTTGCAAAAGAAAGGTGAAACCTTTGAAGTCTTTCATTATTCGTGCTTAAACTTGATAAATACCAAAGGAAGAATTAAGAGGATTAGAAGTGATCATGGTCGTGAATTTGAGAATGAGTCACTTGAAAATCTGTGTAATAAACTTGGTATTTCACATGAATATTCTGCTCCAAAAAACCCCACAACAAAATGGAGTTGTGGAAAGAAAAATAGAACATTGCAGGGAATGGCTAGGGCAATGCTGCACAGAAAAGGAGTTTCACCTCGATTCTGGGCAGAAGCCATAAACACGGCTTGTCATATTATCAACAGAGTGTATGCTCGAACATGTACTCAGAAAACTCCATTTGAAATATGGAAAGGTAAGACACCAAATATCAATTATTTTCATGTGTTTAGGTGTAAGTGCTATAAACTCAATGATTGAGAGTATCTTGGTAAGTTCGACTGAAAGAGTGATGATGGTACGTTTCTAGGATATGGTACAAATTCAGTATTGTTTCGAGTATATAATTTTCGTACCAAGACTGTTATTGAATCCATTAACGTTGTTTTGATGAAGATAGTTAAAATTCGGAATCTGTTGACAAAACTGTGGTACAGTTAAAAACAGATGCGATAAATATACTTTTGGAAGCTGAAGGTTCACCTGAGAAACAAACTGTCAATCTAGAAACAAGAAGTTCCGAGGAGAACTCGACAAGGGAGATGGAAGAGGAAATCACTTCAACTCAAGTACACAAAAATCATTCCATAGCAGATTTCATTGGGAATGTTCACGATTCAAGAAGAATGAGAAACAAACCACGTATCAATTACAATGATTTGGTGAGATTTGTCTGCTTCACATCCCAACAGGAACAAAAAAAATGTGAAAGAGGCATTGAATGACGAGTTTTGGATTAAAGTCATGCAAGAGGAATTGGAGCAGTTTGAGCGTAATGATGTTTGATATCTAGTACCTCGACCTACTGAGACTAATGTGATTGGAACCAAATGGATTTTCAAAAACAAAACTAATGAAGAAGGTCAAATTACTAGAAATAAGACACGACTTGTAGCTCAGGGATATACTGAGGTTGAAGGGATAAACTTTGATGAAACCCTCGCACCAGTTGCTAGACTAGAATCTATACGGTTGCTACTTGGAGTTTCTTGTGTTCTTGATTGTAGGTTATATCAAATGGACGTGAAGAGCGTATTTTTTAGTGGGACCATTCAAGAGGAAGGATACGACGAACAACCTCATGGTTTTGAGGATCACAAACATCCATACCATGTTTATCGACTTAAGAAGGCGATGTATGGATTAAAACAAGCACCAAGGGCGTGGTATGACAGGCTAGCCACATTTCTCATCAACAAGGGATACAAGTGAGGGGGAGTTGATCAAACTTTATTTTTTCTTAAATCTGATAATCACTTACTCATTTTTCAAATTTATGTTGATGATATCGTTTTCGGTTCAACATCTCAAAAGAAAGTTGACTGGTTTGTGCAAACTATGACAAACGAATTTGAGATGAGTATGTTCGGAGAACTAAAGTTTTTCCTTGGTTTGCAGGTAAAATAATAAGATGATGGAATCTTTATATCACAAAGCAAGTATGCACGAGATTTAGTGAACAATTTTGAAATGGACAACAACAAAACTGCTCACACGCCTATGTCTACAACTACAAAATTGACAAAGGATTCCGAAGGAGAAGATGTAGAACAAAAACTGTACCAGATCATGATAGGAAGTTTACTTTACTTAACCGCAAGTAGACCTGATCTCGCAGCAAGTGTAGGAATTTGTGCATGATATCAAGCCAATCCAAAGCGATCCCATCTTCAAGCAGGAAAAAGAATAATCAAATATGTGAAGGGAACTATTGACTTTGGTATATACTACATTAAAGATACTAATTGTGAATTGGTAGGTTTTTACGATGGAGATTGGGGTGGAAATTTCGACGATCGGAAAAACACTTCCGGAGGATGTTTTTTCTTGGAAATAATCTTATTTTGTGGCACAGTAAGAAACAAAACTCTACATCTTTATCTAAGGAAGAGGCGAATATATAGCATTGGGAAGTTTTAGCACACAACTCATTTGGAGGAACCAAATGCTATCAGACTATGGTATGGATTCGAATTCTTTCATTGCTCACTGTGATAATACAAGTGCCATAAATATTTCAAAGAATCCAGTACTACATTCTAGAACAAAGCACATTGAAATTAGACATAATTTTCTTAGGGAGCTTGTTGAGAAAAAGAAATTACAAATTGAATATGTGCCTACGAAATGACAATTGGCTGATATTTTTACCAAACCTTTGGACATGAACCGCTTTGTGAATTTGAGAAAAGCACTTGGTGTGTGCGAGCTTTAAAAAGAAAAAGGGTAATGAATGTGCTTTATTGTTTGAGAAATATGTTAGTAGAAGTATACTTACGCTGATATTGAGGTGCATCTGGTATACTGGAAATAGTTTTTAGTGCACAAAACTTCTACACTCTGCTGTCAATAAATTGATAAGAGTGCAATGTAATTGGCTCGTGTCTAAGTGGTGAGGCGGATTTCCAACTTCGACGTATTAAGGGTATAAGGTTAGCCAAAAAATGATGATAAAAAAAGGAGAAGAAGAAAAGAAAAGAAAAAGAATATTCAAGCATACATATGCAAGAATAAATAAAAAAATGATGAATGATAAAAGAACAAAACCTACATACTCCGCTATGATTTGATCATAAGAGTATACCTATAAGGTAGCCTGAGTTTAAGTGGTGGGAAAATCTGTTAAATTCGATGATCTAGAAGTCCAGAGTGTTTGTTCTTAATCAGGTACGAAATTCTGTTTACATATATGTCGGGTGTACCTGATGGATATGCTAAGTAATTTGTGCTTTCTATTTTTCTTTCAATTACGTATATGATTTATCTCTTTTACTTAAAATGAAGTGATAAAAAAAACGTTAAGTGTGTGTGGAAAGTGTTAAGGGTCTTTTGGTAAATATCAGCTAATTTGAAGTGACGTATTAAGAATATGGAAATTATAAACTTAAATTGCATCTTGCATGCACGGTACTGTTTGCAAAATTTTTCTTCAAATTTAAAAATTTCAAAATTTCTCTCTGAAACCCTAACTGCAAATCAATGGCGTCGAAGAAAGAAGTTTGATCTCGTACAGCAATGTGAGACGTGGTCGGTAGGAAAGAATGCAATTGCCAACTTGTGTCTAGCAATTGAGTAAACTAGTAGCTCAATGTATCATAGGATACATCTTAGGGGGAGCGTCTTTGAGTTTTCACCTCTGCACATTAATAGATTCCTAGGCACGCCTAATTCTCCAATCATACGAGAGAAGGAGTTGGAATTGGAGTTGGATATGAATGATGTTACCTGTGTACTTACGAGTAAAGGTAATGCCCTGTGGTCAGAAACAATCGGTTCTTCTAAGATGGTATGAGATTGTGCTTTATTAAATAAGATATGTCGTTCAAATTGGATCCCTACCAAGAAGGCTGACATGCTTAAAAGAGAAAGTGCAGTTATGGTATATTGTGTGAAAGCTGGAATACCGATCAACATAGGAAAAGTAATTTTTGATCAAATCCTCACACAAGCTTTCTCGAATGGAACCAGATTCATACTGCCATTTCCATGTCTTATTCAAGGGCTTCTAAGGCAACAAAATCCAGACATAGTTAGAGAGGATGAGCCAAAGGAAAGAATCCCTCCTTGGATTAATTATGAACAAAGATATGCAGATAAGAGGCCTGCACAAGATGACACCAGGTTCAACTCCGATGACAATATGGTGGTGTCATTACAAAAACAGGAAAAAAAGTCACCAATATGATTGCCGAACAACACACGATCTTAAAACACGTCAAATTGCTGATTCGCACATCATCCAGTATTGTTTTCTAAACCCTGAAATTTCATATTTGAATAGGTCAAAAATAATTATGTCAAAGGCTAAAAATATGGAGGTTGTTGGAGAAAATCAAGGAGCTAAAAATATGGAGGTTGTTGGAGAAAATCAAGGAGCATAAAATTTGGAACAAACACATCATGAAGATCTACATAAGGAGTGCTGGTCCGATTTAACAACACAAGACTTCTCCATCTGAATTGAGAGTTCATAAATGTCAAGGGAGAAGTGGCGTTTAAACGGGGAAACCAAACTAGAGTTTCTTTTCACTTTGCGAAGTGGTTTTTTGCACAAATCGTAGTTTGTATATCTAGGGATTTGTGGGAAAGTGGTTTAAGAGTCATTCTGTAATCTAAGACTATTGTGAGAATAGTCTTAGGCGGTCATACACGAGTGTGTGACGCTCGGGATTTAGAATTTGGATTCAAGACTGGTAGAGTCTCATGATAAGTGTGAGTTTGTATTCAGGTGTACCTGGAAGACCGTTTGAATTAAATAGAAAGTCTTTTGGAGTTTTAAAACTCCACCAAAACATATTGGTCATCTACTCTTTAGTTCTTTCAATAACAAAAAAACAAATCCGCCATTTTAAAATACATATACAATATGATTTTTACATTATTTTAGTAGGCGGAAACATAGAAGCTTCAATTAATTAGATGTCTTCTGCCTCCAAACGACACATCCTAAAATTTGCACACTTTTACCTATATGATACTTGACACGACATTAACAATCGAATTTCGGATATCAGATATATTGCAACCCACTTGCTATTACAAATAACTTTCTACACTTGGTTTCATTTATGATATATTAATGTCCCATGCAACAATGGCAATCATATTGAAACGCGACAATAGCCAACATTAAAACCAGAATTAGTAAAAGACCTTAAACAAATCCTAGAGAAATATAATCTTTACATAAAGATTTTCAGAATGGCTAGAAACATAATATTCTTAGATAATAGAGCGAATATAAAACTTCGCTTAATCCCAAGTCAGTCATAGAAGGAAAAAACTATGATACCCCACAAGCTTTAGAAATAATCATTTGGAGATTTCGACGACACACTTGAACAGAAAGGCATTATCTTAGCAACCCATAATAATGAGTTCATATGAATAAGCAAACTTCACCATATGTGTTTACCTTTTCAATATCCTTTGTTATTTTAGAATATAAAGGCATTATCTTAGAAACCCATAATAATCACCCGAAATCCAAAGAATTCTAGGAACAAATTATTTAGCATCAAAGGATCGACCAAACATTTTAACTATAATATTTCAGCCGAAATGGGAAAATTTAATAATCGAGTTTCGGAAGAATAAACTCTTGTAAGAATTTGTTGACGCTATTGAACTATGTATTTCAAATTTACTATTTTCTTCGTTTTCATAACGGATACTTGCGCCAATAACATTTGGATTTATGATGCAACTTACACAGTTGAATTCCAAAAGAAGGATTTTCACATACCCATATATTGTTTTTTTTTTTAAGTAGAACGTCCAAGATTCCTACTCCAAGTAACATAGACACAATGATCATAATTGAAATTCCAAGTAAATCCAAATACCATACTTTATTCATCTATTCAACACACAATGATACATGGCCATGTTGTTTAGCAAACAGATTGTATTCATGCATGGTAAAAGGCAAATGCAGTATAGGATTTCCACGCCAATTTAATGAATCAACATACAATGACCACGATGCTTACCCTATGTAAAAGATCTTAACGAAAGATGGAATCAAATTGGAAAATCGGTATATTCTTTTCTAAAATGAAATATCTTAGTTTAAAATTCCAAGTATACATAACGTTGAATGATGTAATCAAACAAAAACAATCAAATATTTATTCAAGTATATAAACAAAGAATCAGACCGAATAACAACTAGTATATCAACATCAAATTATGTAAAAATTTTCCAACCAATAGATGAAATTATAAAATACTTAACTGTAAATATATCTGGTTGTGAAATTTGTTAGAGAATTTTCAAATTTGAAATTCACCACAAAGATATTCCAGTTGAAATTGGTTGTCATCTGCATGGGAAGCAAATGATTGTATTTCAAGAAGATAAACCAATACCTGATAAACAATAGTTGTACAATGTTCATAAAATGGTTCAGATGCAATGCACGAGATGCCAATGCTAAAGAGTTGACCTATGTTGACTTCCCGCAAATTTTGTATAGAATTACAAACAAAAGAAATGGAATCCTAGACAACATGGTCATGCATATATATGGTCCTTTACATCATATAGTACCCAACATCAATGAAACCTATTACATGAGAATTTTATTAAACAAAACTAAAGGACCAATGATGCATTCAAGTTAAAAACATAAAACAACTCCGTAAATGCACGGTACATGCGTAGTACAATATAGGTATCGATCCCACAGAGATCATACTTTGGTGTTTATGCTTTGTGCCCATACTTTGATGTTCATGCTTGGTTTCCATGATAGGTACCCAAATTTTAATGCCCATACTTTGATGTCCATTCTTGGTTCCCATGCTAGGTGCCAATGATGTACATGTTTGGTGCCCATACTTTGGTGTTTGACTACCCATACTTTGATGCTCATGCTTGGTGCCCATTCATTAATGTCCATACTTGGTTTCCATGCTTTGATGTCCATGCTAGGGGTGTTTCGTTTTGGACATTATGGTAATATTTATGAGAGTTGTATTATTATGGTTAATGGAGACATTGTGGAAGAAATTACGAAAAAAATGGTTTTGCTTGTTGTTCGCTTCTTCATCATTTCTCATCCCGTCTTACCTTAATTTTCACTTATTAAATAATCAAAACACGACAATAAAAGAAACAAATAAAACAAATACATAATCACACGTAAACATCACAACGATTATCAAAACCGATCATAATATGACTCATAAATTGTGTACGAACCGTAGTGATCAACGAACCTCATTAAGCAGCTAAGAATTATCAATCAAATAATTTATCGAATATTCAAAGACATAAGTCACGTGTTAGATATATTAAATGAAGAAAAAGAATACATTGATATTATACAAGAACCAAACAATTGAGGATCTCCTACATAAGTAATAATTATATTTTTCATTTTCCTTACATAGGAGTGTCTATCATCTCCATATCAAGTGCGGAAACATGTTTGGCAATACTTAGGAGATGACATATTGTACAATCATAGGAAAAACACTTGCAGTTATCAAATCCGTTAGAGTTTTAACAGCCAAAATTCGTTGAAAACTCAAACAGATGTTCGTTGGAACTATCAACCACTACTAGAAAATAATAATTTAGGAATGGTCGAATCCGTCCCTAAAAGTGTTTGTTGACGAATTAGGGACGAAAAACAGTAGTCCGCAAACGAGTGTCGCCAAATCAAAACCATCCGCGATCCATATGCAAATGCGAATGAAAAACTAAGTTCGTAAGCTGTCCGTAATTCCATACTAAAAGTTTGTCTACAAATCGACAACAAATGCGACCAATATGCGGACGGAAAATTCGTCGAAAAAATGTCGGAAACATACAGACAGGTCATGGCCGTCCTTAATATTTGCGGATAAATGACCGACCATCCGCAAATTTACGAACAAGACGCTACCCGTCTGTAATGTTTAAAAACGAGGCCCGATCGTCCGAAAATATTGTAGACAGAAGGTGTCATCTGCAAATATTTTTTAAAAATAAAAAACTGCTAATAATTAATTAACGTTTCCACATAAACAATATATATTTCAAATTTGTTGAGGGTATTTCCAAAGTATCGTTATCAGAATCATCGTTCTTGCATACATCCTAATCGATGGAAGGCATTTTTGCCTTCAGCATGTGTATCTACCGTTGATGTCGTATTTTTGATTGTTGATGACGTCTTTCGGATTCTTGTTGCGACTCGAGTATTTGTGATACGGTATTTCGCATCTCGTGATTTATCGCTTTTGCTTTATCTTGTGATGCCACTCATCCAAGACCAAAAATGTGACCTTTATACGGTGTAACTTATCAAAATTTAATTACAATTATAAGTAACAAAATTATAATAAAAAATAATAAATTTATCTCGAGATACAACTCGTTATATTCTTCATGACTAAGAGAAGGTTGTGTTATGTCTTCTCTCGAAGGAATAAGGGACACTCGTTCCGTGCATATTCTTAACATTATCATTAACACATTTTGCTCTGGGATCTACCCACGAACCGTCAGACTTCTTAATTTGTGTACTTTCCAGTAATTTTAGGTGTGATGGTTTGGATCCCTTCTCTTTCTTCTAAAACAAAGTTCAGATATATATTTTTAATATTAATCAAATGTCAATTGTATAAATTTTCTAAACAATATTATAAATCTTACCAAATCTTCGTAAACTTCCACAAAAGAACGAGAACCAAGGGTATAAGCACTCATCATGTATCTTTCTCTATAAGAATGACGAGATTGACTTGCTCGCTCGCTTCTTTGCTTAAACCGGGATCATCCAAATAAGGGCACATTTGCTCCCAGACATTGTTGCCATCCAAGCGGGTTTTCCTTTCTTCTCTAGATCTTTTTTGCAATCGTTTACG
This sequence comes from Gynandropsis gynandra, assembly GCA_036759665.1. Lineage (NCBI taxonomy): Eukaryota > Viridiplantae > Streptophyta > Magnoliopsida > Brassicales > Cleomaceae > Gynandropsis > Gynandropsis gynandra. The sequence continues at coordinate 7,309,725 of CM071874.1, read as the reverse complement.
AGAGCTTTGACACGAACTCCCGCAACTCATTCAAATTCAGACTTTACTAATCCGATAATCTTGGGATTTCAATTTTATTTGTTGAAATCATCGAATGCTTATTTAATTTAAACTATTATTTGAAATTTTGATAAAAATAAATATTATTAAAACATACCACAAAATATTTTCACCAACATTCCTTAATATTGGGATCAATCCGCGTCTAATTATAAAATGGAGGATTGTAATAATTTTTCACCGTCTTGGTTATATGACGAGAAAGTTAATCGTAACAAAATTTATAAATCAAAATTAAGATAATTTAACACTTAATTAATTAACTATTTACAAATTTACATTTGAATTTAGCGATACGTACCACTGTGTGTCGTTTTTACGACTTAGGTCTAAACGAGGAATTTTACGTCTTTCCTCATCAATTGATTAAATTTCTTCCACCGTTAGTTCGTGATGCATCTGAGGCTCATGATGTTTTATTGACTCAACCGGTGGTGGCATATATTGATGATAAGGATACAACAAATATTTTAAGGATCTAGTATTCGGGAACAAATTCGAATTCATAAAATCCAAAAATCTTGAATCAAATTGATGTGTTTCTTGCGGAGGAGATGGATCATTAGTACTTCTCTCGGAATTAGAACGGTTTCTAGTGTTACTGCCTCTTCCAACACGACAAGTCATTCTAAAATTTAAAATTAAAATATGTGATCATTGTTATTTTTAAATTTTTTATTCACTAAATCTTTTAAAAGAATTATGCGAATAAAGATTCAATTATAATTTAACAAACTTATTAGCACATATAATTTATTATCCTTAACTAATCAAATTTTCAACTACACTTAATCCTTAAAATTTTAAATAATCAAATTTTTAATTAATGTTAATTCGTTTTAAAAAATTCTATCTCTTTAAGACATTTAAGTAAACACTTAAAATACACATTCCAAATCTAACTAAAGTTGTTCCAGATCTAACTAAACTTATTCTAAATCTAAGTAATTATATTCCAAATCATAGTAATCATATTCGAAATCTAAAAATTATGTATAAATTAACCTGCTAAACAAAAGAAGATACAGACGAAGGGAAGGCCGGACAGGGACGGACGAACCGAGGGACAGATGACGTCAAGTCACAGGAGTCGCGGTAGTAATGGGGATGGTAGCAATGGACTGAGCGTGAAACATACAAGGGACGGAGACACACGAACGGACAAACGGATGGACCAAGGGATGGAAAGCACAGATGAATATGCACAGACGGAAAGAGACACGTGAACAGATGCACGGGCAGAGGGGTGGACGGTGTCGGTTCACAAGAGTCCCGGGTGGCGAGAGACTTGGCAAACTTGGAAGAATGGGGAAGGAGTCGGGCCGATGAAATTTATAACTCTTTGTGGACGAGCGACAAAATCCGTTCGTAAACGGTCCCTAATCATGGAAAACTAAAAGTATCGTCCCTAAGCCATCTGTAAATAGGGACAGACTCAGGACGACACCAAATTGTCCATCCACAAATGCGGACGATATCAAAATGCTCGTCCGTAAATGCTGACAGCACCAAAATTTCCGTTAGCAAATGGATACGACTTTAACTATCATCCACAAATACGAACGTCTTAGACACGTCCATCCGTAAACATTAAATCGTTTATAATCCGTCCCTAACTACGCATACCGAACCTTATATGTCCATAATCCGGATGACCTATACCCCGCAGTCTTTAAATTTTGATTGTACAAATCGTATTTTCTGTCATCGATCAAATATCTAAAACCATCCATCTCTGGCCGTCCAACCCTTCCCTATTGCTATCGTGATCCCCTACGAACCAACTCGTGACCCAACACCATCCTTTCGTTAGTCTTTACTATTAACTCTACATATTTATCGTTTTCAAATATTTATAAATATGATATTTATATTAAATAATATTAACATATTAACTCCTCAACACTGAATAAAATGATTTAACAAATTAATGAGAAATATAAACAATTCTTTTATTGTTTTGAACATCCGATAACAAGGTTTCTGAATTCTTCCGTTGATTTTTATGTTTCTGAATTTAGTTCAAATTCTTCTTTTTTTTTCTTCTATCACTTCATAAAGATTATCTTCATTTATTTTAATTTCTTCAAATTCACCATGCGCAAGTGCGTCAATAGTAACTTCATCAATGGCAACAATCGGTGGTTTGTTTTTTGCATGGCCAATTGTTGTCTTCTGTTTGGTCGATAAATTTACCCCTTGGAAGTATCTTTATTGTGACACACATACTTGAAGATCATTTAATATGTCGATAGGAAATGTAACAAACTTGATCGGCATGTGATGCAAGAATAAAAGGCTCCTATGTTGCATATCTTTGTGTCGAGTTAACTTCCAAATAACATCACTTTTAAACTAACGTAACCTACGAAAAATATCAAATATAAATCAATATAATCCAAAATATCATACGAGGTATGGATAACTTTAACGGATATCCGTTGGGATGACTGTTAACGGGTATCCGTTGCAAGTTTTCGCTGGAACTTTCCAACGAATGCCCATTGGTACTTTTAATTAGAAATTTTAAATATATCAATGGATGCCTGTTAATATTATGATTGCATAATCAACGGACATCTGATGATTTTAAGGCAAATTTAAAAAATAAAATAAAATATTAAGAAATATTAAACTTAAGATATTAATTCAAAATGTATCAAACATTTTAATTTAATATTTAAAACAAGCAATACAAAAAAATATCCTAAAAATCATCTAAATCATTTTAAGATATGATTCAGAATTCTAGGGCATCTAATTGCGTTAAGAAATTATGTATCATATAATTCATTATTGTTGTCAATATCATTCGAAGGGCATATCGTATCAGAACTTAGATACTCTACATAATCATTGGGCATTATATTTAACGAAATATTGTTAATTTCATCGATGATTTTGTTTGTTGCACACAATATTGCTCTTTTTTGGAAGAATGATATATTTTGATAATATTTTGTTATGCCATCATATACATGGTGTATGAGACACTGGATGGGGTTAGTATTTTGCATAATCATTATATCCGAAGGGATATCTATATAACATTCATCGTCATTAGGTTTTGACAATAATCCATCACCTAATCTCAAAATCTAATATGAAAACACTTCTGCAGTTTTGATATCATTATTAGCATTTATGCACAACTGCATATTTTTATTAGCTTAAGAATTCGACAATATTTCCATATATAAGAGGAATTTATCGATGCTTGCACAATATCATGTATGTTTTCTTTAGCAATAACTGGTAAAATTTGCCCGAAATCACAACCAAATACAATAGTTTTTCCACTAAAACATTTCTATGAAAATTATTATTAGTAGATCCCATTATGGCTTTAAAAGACTTTTTAAGAGCTTGATGCGTTATCAGAGTTAAATAAAATAACCTAAACTACCCGCAAGTGCACGACACGTGTGTAGTATTTTAGGTGTCGATCCCACAGAGACTACGCAACACTATCTAAACTCGAACTCTAAATCAAACTTGCTAACGAAGAAATATGATGAAGAATGAAATACTGAAAGTAAATAAACTACTCGGGTTCTAACGATAAGACAAACGTCCTAGGAATCCGGTTTCACCATAAGACTACCGAAACCGACAATCAATCTATCTATCATGCAATCCCAATTTAAGATATCTAAGGCAGACGATCCTAATATGATATCTACCCTCTCTCGAGGCATAGACACGTGATCTAGACAAATTGCCCCCTACTTTCGTGGCTGACACCTTGAACTAAACCCATAGGCTCTATGATTCATCCGTTTCACCCTCAACCGTTGCTACCCTACTTTCGTGGCCTAACCTCGGTTGTTCTAAACCTGATCTTCCAAGACTAGAATTCTCCTTTCGGTCCTTCTCCTAATCTCTAACACATGCATCTACGCGGCCGTCGCAAACACAAGTAAATTCAAGCACTCAGATAGAGAATAGATGAACTAAAACGGGAAGATACATTCAAAATAAATCAAAACTGGTTCCAGGATAGCCAAGGACTAATCCCTTCTCCTAGAACAAACAAAATACTCACTCATGCCTCTGTAAAGAAACATAAACAAAGTAGAAAGTCTAAAGAACATGGAAACCAAACAAAACCGAAGTGTCGGGGCTTGATCTCCAATGCTCCTCGCTTGTCTCCTCGTTAGAATCTCCTTAATCACGAACTGAATCAATCTCCAATGTAAGCTTTCTCTCATGACGTCTTCTGCCTCCTTTTAAGCCTCCTAAGTCGGTCCAATTGTTCCTTAATTGCCCCACCGAGTTCCCTTATGTCTTAAGTTAATTTAACTTAAGTTTTGA
>CM071874.1:7290386-7303978 GCA_036759665.1 Gynandropsis gynandra | reverse complement strand
CCCCCAGACTTGAATTGAACGGCATCCTCGACGTGAAGCTCCGATGGACGATGAAGGAAGTGAAGCACGTTTGTGGTGGTATTTTTGTTTTTTTTTCTTTTCTTTTTTTATGAAAAATAAATAACCGAGTCTTAACCTAAAAACTAAGAAAATTAAAAGCAAAAAGCTGGGTTGCCTCCCAGAAAGTACTTATTTAACGTCATTAAGCTTTGACGTCTCCATTCCTCATGCGTGCGCGACGGGTGGATCGGAAAGGGAAATGGAGTTTCCACTTTCGATCGGTTGAGCGGCTTGGTAGAGCTTTAGCCGCTGTCCATTGGTGTTGAACGTGTCACCTGCATCACTTCATAGTTCCACGTCTCGTACTTGAAAAGGATCAGACCAACAAGACAATAGGTTGCCCGAGAAAATCATAGGTCGAGAATTGAAAAGTGGAACGAAATCACCTGATTGGAAGTCATGAGGTGGAGTCTTTTCGTCGTGCCATCCCTTAGTCATTGATTCTTTCTTTGGCACGTCATGCACGGGATTCACTTGCTCGCTCGTATCTGCATTGAAAAGTTTAATGATATCTTTTTCCATTACCTCGTGCAAGTGCGGGTGCAGCCTCCTTTGAATTTCGAGTGAAGGTTCGTGGCTGTCCTCCCTACAATTCCCGTACATACACATTGAAGAGCTGACCCTCTTACGCTTCTTCACGCGTGTGGGCTATTTTCTCATCTCATCTGCGCTCATGTTAGCATTCAAAACAGCAAGATATGTTTTATCGGAATCAACGTACTCATACCGGGCTCAAGTGTGAACGACTTCTCCATTGTGAAACCAGCATGTATATCACGTGGTATCTCCTCTCGTGGGGCGTCTCCTAGTGCTGCAATGGCACTCATGAATTTCGTATATACCTCAGCTCCTTTGTAAACTCGAACTAGGAATCAAACTTGCTAACGAAAGAATGTGGATGAGGAATGAAATACTGAAAGTAAATAAACTACTCCGGTTCTAACGATAAGACAAACGTCCTAGGAATCCGGTTTCAGCACAAGACTACCGAAACCGACGATCAATCTATCTATCATGCAATCCCAGTTAAAGCTATCTAACGCGGACGATCCAACATGATATCTATCCTCTCTCAAGGCATAGACACGTGATCTAGACAAGCTGCCCTCTACTTTCGTGGCTGACACGTTGAACTAAACCCATAGGCTCTATGATTCATCCGTTTCACCCTCAACCGTTGCTACCCTACTTTCGTGGCCTAACCGCGGTTGTTCTAAACCTGATCTTCCAAGACTAGAATTCTCCTTTCGGTCCTTCTCCTAATCTCTAACACATGCATCTACGCGGCCGTCGCAAACACAAGTAAATTCAAGCACTCAGATAGAGAATAGATAAACTAAAACGGGAAGATGCATTCAAAATAGATCAAAAGTGGTTCCGGGATAGCCAAGGGCTAATCCCTTCTCCTAGAACAAACAAACTACTGGCTCATGCGTCTGTAAACAAACATAAACGAAATAGAAAGTCTAAGGAACATGAAAACCAAGCAAAACGAAGTGTCGGGGCTTGATCTCCAATGCTCCTCGCTTGTCTCCTCGCAAGAATCTCCTCAATCACGAACTGATTTAATCTCCCATGTAAGCTTGCTCTAATGACGTCTTCTCCCTCCTTTTAAGCCTCCTAAGTCGGTCCAATTGTTGCCTAAATTGCCCCCACGAGTTCCCTTTGTTTTAAGTTAAGTTTACTTAACTTAATATGCGGTTACGGGCCGCGACCCGCTCGGGCGGTCATTGTGCCCGCTCGGGTGCGGCCAGGGTGAGTCACGCGGACTGTGGTCTGCAATGCATGCCCGATCGGGCATGGTATGTGAGCCCGCTCGGGCACAAGGCAAATGGTCGGGTATTCTTGCCCGAGTCGTGCAGGAAATGCGCACAAAATTGGCCGTAGGTTTTGCCCAGTCGTGCAAGAGTTGTGCCCGACCGGGTGGAGGCTTTCCATGCTCAATCTCGTCCCGTTTGTCCCGTGATGATCCTCGAAGTTGCTCCTTAGCTCCGTGCATGTCCTTTTAGCTCCAAAATGATCCAAATACGCGTAAAGATCTGTAAGAACATGAAAACACGAAAACAAGTAAAACGAAAACGGAATCATACGTAAAACATCACATATGTATCAAAAACGTCTCCTAAATCGTGCAAGAAATACGTATGAAAAAGAGATGATTAGAGCTTCGAAACAATGTTTATGTATCATTGGAGCTTTGTCCCAAATAATAAGTTTAGTTTTTTAATTAGTTCTGCTAAGTCACTAACTATGTTTTTGAAGTAAGATATCGTAGGGTTCTAATGATTCATCAAAATCGCCAACTAAAAGAGCAGTTATTTCAGAAACTTGTGGTAATGTATAAGTCTTGTCTACATATTTTCACGACGCAATTAAACTGAGTTTGATATTAATCTGATTTGATGAAGAAAATCTGTCTTTTGCCATTCTAAACATTTTCACATATGGATTATGATTATCAAGCATCTATTGTAATTTTCTAACGATGTTTGGCTTTAGCATTCATTCAACTGGGAATATCTCATTGCGAGTCCTCTTGCAATAAGTTAAAATCAAATTTAAACAATCAATCATTGGTTAATATATAATTTATAGAGTAATATATTAGGATTACCTCACTGAACTCATTATATTTTTGACTTCATGCTCCGTATCATGTATATATAGTTGATAAAACTTTGGAAGATCTCTTGGCATTGGTAAAAGATTACCTTTTCTATGATAGTTTTGTCCATGCATTTTAAAAATATATGGTCCAGGTTTAGCATTTATAGATGTATCAATCTTTCCTCCCATGGACGTAAATGCAAACATTGTGTTGTATGATCTTATATATTTTTTAAAATGGTTAGAATTTTTCTTTTGTTTGAATATAAGATTGTGAATATATTCTGGAGGGTTAGGCTATTTCGGGTAATGAAAATTTTACTTGTGAATAACATAATAAAAATTTTACAGAATATTTTTTTTTCTATTTGTCGGTTCGTTCGTCATACCACATAGTGGCGTTACAGTTTTCCCAATAATAACATGGATCACCGATGTCCGCATACTCTGTAAAAAAACTCTATAAAAAATTAATTTGCAGAGAAATTAATAAGATAAAAAAATTTATTTTAAAACTTAAATTTACCGGATACATATATCGTATGTAGATTATTGCTAAGTTTATCTTCGGTAATATTGGATATACGTGGACTCCGTGTCTTGCACAAATGTTGGTGATGGTCAACAATCTTGAAATAAAGCTTTTCGTTCATGCATGATGTTTTATTCAAATTACATAGTATTAAAAATCACATTCATATAATATATTATTATCAATATTTCAATATAAAAAAATTTAAAGATGATATTAAATATTCTTTAGAAAACTTTTATCCTAAACACTTACAAATAGAAAACTTATGTATATTGGTAAAAATAGATAAAGATTTAAAATCAAGATATAGAGATCATAAACATAAAGGTTTCTAATATACATGAAATTAAGATACTATCTATATATCTCTTTACGGAGATACACTTCAAAAAATAAACATCAGCCAAAAAAGGGAACACGACCGTCAAAGATTAGTTTCAAACTTAGGTTGTCAACCGAAAACCATAAATAAAAAAGAGTACATGTGGTATTAGGTTTTCAGTAACAGAGTTTTTCAGACCTAAACAGTCAACAGAAGCCACAAACAAAAAATGAGTACATGTGGTATTAGGTTTCCAGGGACGTGTATATATATACATTAGATTGACTATTCAACGGTTGCGTTTTTTTCCCTCTTGACGATTCGAGTTTGGAAGCTTTCAGCTTTACCTTGTTGGACAATGATCGCGAGGAGAAACAACTACATACATCCTCACTACGATCTAAAGAGTTCTAAGACGATGTTTTGGGAGCGGAAGCAATAAAATCACGTTCAACGGAAAGTGGGAGCGCCTGCTCATATACTCATAGTAATAAATGTAGTTCGTATAGACAAAACACCTTATAGTGAACAGATTCTGACAGAGAGACTTAGCGATGAGGAATCGAGTGAGGATGTGACCAGTGGAGGGATCGAGAGATCATTCTTTAGAAATACAACATTTTTATAACTTACCAATATATTAATGATATTAGACATAATATAAAATGATATACATACACCTTAACGATTGCATAAATAATCTTTGGATTCACTGTCACTTTGCTTACTAGAAATATGATGCGCGAACCGCGCTAGTATCCACGAGCAAAGGAAACACGAGAGGACAACGTTGGTGGCAGTGCATAAAGTCTGAATAAAATTGCTGGTTGCACAGAGCCGTGAGTTCTTTTGGATAGTCTCTACCGATAATGGCCTACCAACCAATAATTAGTTAGTATGAACATAAAAATTCAGCTGGAAAACTTGTATAATAGAGCAAACATAATCTCATGTTCATCACGGTGTAGTGCATCAACAGTTTTATTAATAAGTTGTATGACTTCCCTATCAAAAAGTATCAAGGTTGCATTATCAGTGCCATTAACAACCTTGACATACACTTTGAATCTGTACATACAAAATCTAAAACCGATTATTTATCTATGTATATATGGATACAATTTAATGAGTATCATACCTTGGCATAAGATCAAGTGTCACACGTTTGCAAACATCGTAGTAGAATTCTCTTGTGCAGGGGTTCTCAATTGCTCATGGATGATAGCATTTACCTTCTTAGAACATATTCTGCACCTGAGATATTAGCATCCATCTTTAGTAATAACATCGGTAATTACTCTAATAGTTACATATGTTGTTAGCTGAAACATCAGAATGAAAAAAGAGCAGACTGTAATAACGGTATTATTGAAATACTATACATGAAAATCGCAACTTTGTTTAGAATTCCAGCTTACAAACCAAGCAAATCATTACCTTAAAGATTTGGTAAAATATCGCAGAGACTTTTAAAAGGATATTCACTCCACTAATCTATTTATTTTGTTGCTAAAGGATATGGATCAAGCTCCAAAATCATCCTAGGCATATCAAATATATCTTGAGGAAATCTGTATACAAAACAACAATAAAATATAATTAAAAAATTAATATATCTAAAACTAAGTAAACATGTTCAAAGTTTAAATAGACATATATAAAAACAACTCACTCATGTTTGAAAGATAGAATCGAAGGTAATTCGTCATTCAGCAAAAGTCTACTAGAATATTGGATATTCCTTATTGTTCTACAATCTGTACAAAAAAACTAAAAACAACATTAAAGAATCAATATGAACAGATCAATTATAAACTAATAATTAACATTATCATTAGGTACCGTATAACAAATAAAGACATACCGTTCCAGCTGCGTATCTTGAACAGTTGACAGATAATTACCAAAGGACTTTGACATGCACATGCATGTAAGTATAGAGTTCCTCGGTGGGGTTTTCCCATAATGTGCATTCTAAGATATCCCCACTATCACGAAAATAGTAAGAATAAACAGCAATAATTAGAAAAGACTCCAATGACCATCAATAAAGAGTAATATAGTAGAAAATAGTAACAAACATCATACCTATGTTCTTGTAATAACACCGATAACGTCTCTGCCGACCAGCGATTGTTGCATCATCCAAGCTTCCAGTCGCGATAAGTTCTCCAATGCAATCTGATACATTTTAAAAATAAGCCATCAAACTATAACAATACAAACTATTAATAAACTTAGAAAACAATAGTAATCTATTAGAACTGTTTCATCAAGAACTCTAGATATGATATCAATGAAGCTTGTGAAATGAAAAACTTACTGTGGTTTGGTAAATCTTCGCATGGTCGAACTGTAGTTGTTGAGTTAGCAATCTTGATTTCAGATACAGTAGCTTTATACTCGCCATAATTTCTGCATACGCCAAAATTTACAATTATAAAGCAAACACCCTCAGTCAAATATCATTGATGCCTAGTCCAATACATGGACCTCACATATGCTTGCATACGATTGCCCTACAACGAAGATGAAACAAACAGTTAAGAATTCTTTGCTTTCCATTAATAAAAAATTACATATTTTGAAACACAAACAACTATGTTCTAACTATATCTCTTCATAGCAAAATTATACACTTAGGATCAAACACAATTCGTACCCATTCATCGCAAACAACCATTTCACGAGTTGTGTGAGAGTCACGAATTGATACAGGAGCATAAGTCCACAGACGGAAAATTCTAACTCTAACTCTATAAGATAGTTCTTGGGTGTATGTAATATCACACGAAGGAGTAAACATAGTAAAAACAAAAACAAACACACTAATAAACAAGGAAGAACCAAAGTTGTATTTTCCGAGAAAAAAGAGAATAGATATAAAAGAGGGAGTAAGTATCTCACAACAGTAAACTATTGAAAACAATGAGTATTTATACAAAAATGTCATACAATCAGCATGTAAAATACAGTAAAAAAACTTCTACGTGGCTATAAAATAAGGAAATAACATTGACAACCACAAATTCATCCAATAATATTGAAACAACAACATCTAATTACTTACACCAGATTTCAATTAAACAAAATCCAGAGAATAAACTGCAGCAATAAAGTTAACTAAGAATATCAATGTAAAAGACAAAAAAGGATCCAACAAAAATAATATCTAACAAAAAGAAAAATAAATTTCCTCTCAATTATTATAAGTCCATTTAACATGGCTATCAAGAATTTAAACAACTATATGTAGTAGTTAAATACGACAAACAAAATAAAAAAACACTACTCAGATATTGATCAAAAGTTTCAATTCAATATCAAATAAGTAAAACAAACCTATAGACAAAAAAAAAACTACTAATTACAAACAACCATACATTTCAACTTATAATGAAATTGACATGCCACAAACAAACATATATCTTAAAATTATTTAAAGATGTATAAAAACTAAATGAAAACAATGCAAACGATAATAAAAAACATAACTAAACTATCAACACGGTACATAATATAAGAAAAATAAGATAGATACAATGCTGCAAACATGAAACAATCAAGAGTAATGCAAACAAAAACAACAATAACCACATAAATACATCCCAATGGATAACTATATCTAGATAACAATATTTGGGCAAACATCAAGCTATAAACCAAAAAAAATACAACCAACTATCAAATAGCAGCACAAAAACATCTATGATCCAATATAATACATTGAGAATTAAATATCTTATAATTGTATCAACAAATTCGTAAAAAATAATGTTAATAACTAAAATAATACAAACAATTATGGAATACATCAACAAACAGTCACACATCAGAAACTAAATCTTTAACAGTTAGCTTTAAAACATATATTAATATAAATGAATGACAGAAAGAAACAACTAATAACACTTTCGAAATATAACTAGCACACAAAAGATGTGAAAAGATTCAATAGATTAGACAAATCACCCTATGAATTGACAGATACATTATAGACATTGCATCACACTAACCTGCTCAGCAATGTTATGTGGATCAGTGGCTTGACCTTGCCTAGCTCGCACCCTAGGGCGAATTACAGATGCGGTGAGTAGGTTATGGTGTTGGTTGCCCATGGAAAACCTTTCAATACAAAGAAAAAGAAGAAAAAGTAGGAGTTTTCCAATCTTTAAACAAGTAGAACAAAAACCTAAGTAACTCTAAGGCAGAAACCTAGATCCATTCTGTTGGTCTAGGCTCCACCACAATGGGAACATCTGACTATGAAACCCACCGCGACCTCCTCCTCCAATAAATCGAATGGAAATACCGAGACAAAACTACGAAAAATCAATAACAATATGTGAAAGCAAACCCAAAACAACAAAACAATCACATAAATGCAAATCAATGGAAGAAAATCACAGATCGGTAGCTAAGAATAACCCTAAAATGCAAGGTTAAACAAAACCAGAGATGGAAAATGTGAAGAAATTGTAAGACATCACATACCCAGAGTAGTTATTCGAAGGATGAATGAAACAGGAAGAATAAAGCAATCGACGAGTAAAGAAAAAGAAAATCGGGAAAGAAAATGGTCGATAGAGAGACACTCGACAAACAAATAGAAACAAATCCAGAAAAAATGACCAATAGAGAAGAATGGAGAGGAAAATAATGGAGACCTAAAATGGACGGTAAGAGAATGAAGAATGGAGAAAACAACAAAGCTGAATCGATCGGTCAACAGAGAACAAGAAAAAACATGTTTGAAACCCTAACTGGACAGTAGAGAAGAGAGAGGAGAAAACAAAGAGAGTCGGTTGCAAGAGCATAAAGAGAAAAGAGAAATATCAATTAAACACAAAACCCTAAAATGGACGGTCAAGATATGCTGCGAATCTAATGGCTGAAAATTTTGGTTTAAAATAATTGATTGAAATAATCCAATGTTCAGATTGATTTACCATATATCGAACGGCCAAAAGAACCATTCCTCTAACAACAATAAAATTTCGTCTAAAGGTCAAAAAAAAGTACCAACAAATAAAAGCAGAAAATCCAATGGATCCAACGGTCGAAAAATGATCATTTCCCTAAAAACAATAAAATTTCATCTAATAACAGAAAAATCTCAACAAATAAAAAACAAATCTAATGATTTGAAATATTACGTTTGGTGAGTGTTAACTTGACCTCGTGTGTTATATACTATTAAAGATATATATTTAAAAAAATTAAATTTTAATTAAATATAATTCGATTGCTTTCACAAGTAAAGACAAAGCACGTATTATGTTCCTTTTTTCCATTTTTGGTAAAAAACATGAAATCATGGGTTTCTATGTAAGAACATATATCAAGTAGCTCATCATACATATTGTGTTCTTTGTATGTTGGGATTAATCGTCATACGTTAACATTCTGAAAGTACATCCCTTTTCACATGATCAAAATTAAATTTTGATCGCAGTTGTTTTGACACTTGTATCCGGCCGCTCATCCAAACTCGTATGGATGAATCATATATATTTTCAGGAATTGATTCTTATAAAAATATATTTCTGTTGAATATATCACAATAATAAATGAATTAATTTATATATAACAATAATTACGTTATTTCGAAATAATATATGAGTGTATTTTTATTTTGTCCCTTATTAAAAAATAAATTAATATATAAATATACATATGGAAATTAACTTATATTTGTTGTGTTAATTTAGAAATAATTATTTTAATTTATAATAAATTATGTATTACAAAAATTAATTATTTATAATTATGATATTTTAAATATTATATATTTTTATAGAATATATATCTACAGATAATATGGAAAGGTCAGGGACCGTGTAGCTTCGGCTTTTGGAGCCCAGAAAGGCCTTTGAATCCACAAAAATTAAAAAATTAAAAAACATCTGAAGACATTATGATGGGAGAGTCTGAATAAGGAAACCTTATCTAACTCCAAATAATTGTCGGGTGAAAGTCATGGCAAGCAAATCTTATTCTCGTTTTAATTTATTAAATAACAATATAAAACAATCTGATCTCGACGACTGAATTAATTGATTAGAACTAACTGTACTGTTATACAGTTATAATTTATTGATTTCTAAATAAAATTAGGTGATTAAGATAATAACTTTTTTTATTTTTTATTTTTGTTACTCAGAATGTGATGAACTATAAGATATGAGATGGATGATAGTTTACGACAACTGATATTATTATTATAGTTCAAACAGATTATAAACTTCAAGTTTTATTACCGTTCTCTCTAATAAAATCATTGCTAATGGGAGATATTTACGGGATTGCATATATCAATTTGTGATATTCTCCTAGTGATATTCTCCTAATTTGTAGTAGTCAATCTTTCCTATTCTGATACTTGCCTATTGTCATACTTGCCTATTGTACGTGTGACTATTGTATAAGAGTTGAAGCAATGCAATGCATAACCCTAACGGGAATTACACATTATCATGGTATCAGAGCCCGGCAAAGACTGTGGCCGTCCCGTTGAGTGTTCTTGATTCTGCTCTCTCGCCGGCGCCTGCTTTCCGGTGGAGAGCGTTTTCTTTTTTTTCACGTCGCCATGAACACTGCTGCGTCGGGTGGTTCCGTGCGTGCAGCAGGACAAGAAGATGCGGCTGCTATGCCAAGCCGTGGACAGGGAACAAGCAGGGGAAGGGAAATTTCAGTCTATTCCCCGTATTACCTCCATCCCTCGGAGGGGCCGAGCACGGTGATTACGCCGGTGCAGTTGCGTGGTGATTGCAACTATGAGGAATGGGCCAAACACGTGCGCCACGTGTTGAATACGAAGCGTAAGTTGGGGTTCGTTGATGGGACGATTTCTCGTCCGAACCCGGAAGACGTTGAATATACGGAGTGGGGTCCCGTGAATTCGATGCTCGTTGAATGGATCTTCAACACCATCGATCCACAACTGCGGTCCACCATCTCTATTGTAGAGAACGTGCGCGATCTGTGGGTCGATTTGAAGCATCGTTTTTCTGTCGGAAACGGACCGAGAGTTCACCAAATACGATCCGAACTGCTTGCTTGCAAACAACAAGGGCAGACGGTTCAGATCTATTTCGGGAGAATGAAGAAGCTTTGGGATGAATTAGATGCGTACAAACCAATACGCGTCTGCACTTGTGGCCAATGTCGCTGCAATGAGCTGTCGGAGGGACTTCTTCGTGACAGAGAGGAGGAGCGAGTACATCAGTTCCTTCTCGGCCTTGATGTGTCTCTCTTCGGGACAATTCGGTCGGCTATTCTAGCCATGGAACCACTCCCGAATCTCAATCGAATTTACTCAATGGCTGTTCAAGAGGAACGGCAACACACGATGACTCGACTCAAGGAAGATCACGTTGAAGCTGTGGGATTCTCCGCTCAGACAGTAGCCAAGGCGGCTGCAGTCCAATTGAAGGACAGGAGTGCCGTTTGCACTCACTGTAGGAAGCCGGGACATGAGGCGTCTTCATGTTTCAAGTTGATTGGTTATCCCGATTGGTGGGAGGAACGACATAAGAAGATTGATGATGCTGTTCGAGGACGCAGCCGTGGCAGCCGTGGGGAGGGGACGCGTAGTCGGAGGCAGACCGCACGCGCGAATGCAGTGCAAACTGCAGCAAAACCTGCGGGAGGTGATGCAGCGGCAGAGATGGACCGCGATGCTCTCCCGGGTTTTAACGCGGAACAATGGGGGACACTTATGAGTTTGCTCAAGTTAAAGCCTTCTAATACCGGTGATGATCGACACTCTGGTAAGAGAAGCGAAACTGAATTTTTGATTGATTCGGGTGCATCGCACCACATGACCGGATCGCTTACTCGCCTCGAATCTGTGACTCATATATTGCCATGTTCAGTAACTCTTCCAAACGGCGAGCATACCGATGCTACCAAAGCTGGTACCATTCGGCTGGGTGATAATTTTGTGCTACGTGATGTCTTATATGTACCAGGATTGACTTGCACATTGATTTCGGTTGCGCAATTACTGAAACATAACGCGTGTTTTGTCACATTCGCTGATCACTTTTGTCTCATACAGGACCGTACAACGAAGACTCTGATTGGAGCGGGTGAGGAATGCAATGGGGTGTACGTGTTCAAGGGTGCTGTGGCGGCAAGAGTGAACAAGATATCGGGTAATGCTGGGTCTCGTGATCTGTGGCACAGGCGCCTTGGACATCCTTCAGAGCGAGTATTAAAATATTTACCTTATTTTTCTAGTACTGAAATAAAGACCGGGAATCATGCCCCGTGTGACATTTGTTTTCGGGCTAAGCAACCACGAACTTCTTTTGTGGAAAGTGACAATAAAGCCGACGTTTGTTTTGCATTGGTTCACTGTGATGTGTGGGGACCCTACAACACTCCCTCTTCGACGGGAGCTTCTTACTTTCTTACAATTGTTGACGACTATTCGCGCGCAATTTGGGTGTACTTGTTGAGTCATAAAAGCGAAGTGAAAACTGTGCTTCCTATATTTTGTTCCATGGTCCGCCGCCAATTCACTAAGGATGTCAAGATTGTTCGCTCCGACAATGGCGGTGAATTTATCGCTTTGCGATCTTACTTTGCTGAACATGGGATCATACATCAAACTTCATGCGCACATACCCCCCAACAAAACAGAAGAGTGGAACGGAGACATAGACATATTCTAAATGTTGCTCGTGCTTTAATGTTCCAAGCCGGTTTACCAAAATCTTTTTGGGGTGAATGCATTTTGGCTGCTCCGTTCTTAATCAATAGGACGCCCTCAAATTTGCACGATGGTAAATCACCCTACGAGGTTCTTCACGGGATAGCACCCTCGTTGGATCGATTACGTGTGTTTGGATGCCTCTGTTTTGCACGAAAAGGGAAGATTTCTTCGGACAAGTTTGAACCTCGGGGAAGACGTTGCATTCTCGTTGGATTTCCGTGTTATCAAAAGGGTTGGAAAGTCTATGACTTGGAAACGAAGGAATTTTTTATCACACGTGATGTTGTGTTCTTTGAATCCGAGTTTCCGCTTGTTTCGTCGGGTGTCTCGGACAAAACCTTGCCCATTGTTCCCTTTGTTCCTTCGCCTCTGCCTGCTGTCGACGAAGATTGGGATCATCACGACAGGGGGCGTGATTTATCGGCGTCTTTGACTGATCTCGAGCCAACCAATTCTGCGCTTGATCTTGTTCCGGTTAACCCGTCGCCACACTCTGTTTCGGGTTCCGGTTCTTCGTTGGCTTTGGTGGATCCTACGGATTCTGCGGGTCTCGTTTCGGCCAATGATTCTGCGGCTGTTGCAGAACATCTGAATGATTCTGCTCCTCCGGCTACTGCAGCACCCACACAGCCCGCTGTTGAAAGATTGGGTCAGGGTATGCGTTCCAAGATACCCTCGGTTCGCCTTAAAGATCACGTGACATTCTCGGCTCGCTGTTTTCAAGACCCCATTCGCATCTCCCCTACCTCCGCTCACGAGTCTTCAGGTATGTGTTCCTATCCGATTGCGAATTATGTTTCATGCTCTAAGTTTTCGTCCTCGCAGCAAGCTTTCTTGGCCGCAGTCTCCGCTCATTCTGAACCTCGGTCGTTCTCCGAAGCCTCTCGTTCTCCTGCTTGGACGGCTGCTATGGAAAAGGAGCTCCCTTTTCAACTTTTTGTTTTTGTTTTCACGTGATTAGACGACTAAAAATGAATTGTACCACGGTTTTTTAAATACCATAACTTTGCGTAGGAGGCTCCGAATTACATGGTGTTTTTCACATTTTATTCCTCTTTTCGAGATAAACCATGCAGCGGGTTGCTGAGGGGCAGCCCAACCCCGTTTTCGAGCTCAAAATTCTTTATTTACGTCGATACGATGAATTTTTAGAGCCGTTCGAGTTTGTTGGGATACGAATGTCATTTCTTGTCAATACGACGCTTGCGTTGTGTTTGCCTCTTGGATATTCCTTTTGCATCCTATTTCCTATTAGCATTTGTCTCTTGTTGCACCCCATTTCCGCTCTTTGTTTTTGTTTTCACGTGATTAGACTACTAAAACAATGAATTGTACGACGGGCTTTT
>CM071874.1:7262146-7290300 GCA_036759665.1 Gynandropsis gynandra | reverse complement strand
ATCTTTTGATTGGTGGCACCGATATCAAGAAGTTGAGGTATTCAAAGCTTACTTGCGACAGTGTTTCTACATGAAGGATCTTGGGCCGATAAAATACTTTCTTGGTATTGAAGTATCTCGGGGAAGTCAAGGTTTTTATTTGTCGCAACGGAAATACGCCATGGATATCATTTCGGATTGTGGCCTTCTCGGCTCGAAACCTGCAGTGACGCCTATGGAGCAAAACCACAACCTTATGAAGTCATTGAGCCCACCGTATCGTGATCCGTCGCAGTACCGGCGCCTCGTCGGCCGCCTCTTGTATTTGACTCATACGCGACCTGAGCTTTCATTTGCGGTGCACGTCCTCTCGCAATTTATGCAAAACCCGTGTGAGGACCATTGGATGGCAGCTACTCGTGTTGTTCGATATTTGAAAGGGTCACCGGGTCAAGGGATTTTGTTGCGTTCTGACTCGGCCTTGTTATTACGCGGATATTGTGATTCCGATTGGGCTACGTGTGGCCTCTCGCGACGCTCCGTTGGTGGACAGGTTGTGTTTCTTGGTCATTCGCCGCTATGTTGGAAGACTAAGAAGCAAGCTACGGTGTCACGTTCTTCAGCCGAAGCAGAATACCGTTCTATGGCACTACTCACTTGTGAACTCAAATGGCATAAATCTCTCCTTCGGTGTTTTGGTTTCTCTCACGTCCGGCCTATGCAGATCTTTTGCGGTAGTCAGGCGGCCCTTCATATTGCATCTAACTCAGTGTTTCACGAACGCACGAAGCACATCGAGGTGGACTGCCATTTCATCCGCGACGAGATCAAACGCGGTCATATTGCTACTGCCCATGTCCGCTCGTCCGAACAAATCTCTGACATCTTCACCAAGGCATTGGGTCATCATGCGTTTACTTACTTGCGTTCCAAGTTGGGCACTCGGGATCTCCATGCTCCAACTTGAGGGGGCGTAATGGGAGATATTTACGGGATTGCATATATCAATTTGTGATATTCTCCTAGTGATATTCTCCTAATTTGTAGTAGTCAATCTTTCCTATTCTGATACTTGCCTATTGTCATACTTGCCTATTGTACGTGTGACTATTGTATAAGAGTTGAAGCAATGCAATGCATAACCCTAACGGGAATTACACATTATCAATTGCAATATAATACTTCATCATTTTGAGTTTGTTTCCATATTAAAAATTTAAAATTCGCTACAATGCATTGCTTCAAAATTGTAATAAAAATATAAGTTACATTGTTGGTGGAATCGTTTTAGTATAATCAATTATGGATTTGATTCGTTTTTGGGATTTTGCTTTATGAAATTTCTGTCTTCATCTAACTAAATTAAGAGATAAAATTCATTAACATCCAGAAATATTACAGACAGATTGAATCGTATCGATGATACCAGAACATTCACAATAAAATCGGTTTCGCCGTAAGCATTTACTTTCAACAAAATAGTTAGCTATAGATTGTACATTTAAAGGACTAATGATTTCAATAAAAATTTGTAATAAATTTTACAGAAAAACACAAAGTTTGAAAGATTTATAATATAAATCAGTTTAATTTTTTTTTTGAATTTCGTGGGAATGGATATTACATGTTACAGTTCTAAAGAAATTACAAATGCGTATATGTATATAAAAATGTTATATATATATATATATATAGTTAGATAAATGGATTGATACAATCCAGGTGTATATAGATATATGTTTGGTTGAGAAATATGTGGAAAGTGGTGATTTGATAAAGTTTCGTACGTCTCAATATCAGACAAAATCTCTCACACACACACACAGCTTTGCTTATCCATCTCGCAAACAGACACATGTCCTTTGCTGTCCATTAAAATATTTATCACATTATTATCATAATATTATTTTGAAAAATATTTATCGTACCAACCATTTTTAAAATTAATATTATGATAATAATGCGAATTTCTATTTTTTTTTGTATATTCTTGTTCATGTAACCAAAATGGATGAGGTGTTGTTAATTTATAAATAATATTCGTTCAATTTTATTTTTATGTAAAAATATTGTTATATATTCATTACAGCAAATTGAATAAAATAATTTTAAAAAATAGTTATCTTCCTTATGCATTAATCGATAAAGTCTGTTATATCTCAATCGCGATGAAGATTAAATAATGTCAATTGAATGGGTAACTTCAAAAATAATTTTAAAAATGTTATTTTAACTTCAAAATTTATACTTCTATAAAACAATTAATTTGAAAAATACTTTTATAATATTCATATTTTTAAATTATCTCTACGATCTAGCGTGATCGAGTGCGATTCAATGCGATGCAGTGCGGTTCAAAGTGGTCAATGTGACCCAATGCGATCCAAACGATCTAGTGCGACCCAAACAGTTCACTGCGGCCCAAACGACCCATATGACCCACAAGGGGCTTGGAAATCGCTCGAAAATCTAGGAGTACTTAATTGGATTGGCCCAGCCCAACTCAGCCCAACCTATCATCGGATGGGTTATTTTTAGATCAGCTCATATTTAAAATGAATTGAGATTTTTAACCCGGTCCAGACCACTAAAAATCATGGGTTATATGGGCTGACCCGTGGTTGAATTTTTTGTTTACAATTGTATAATAATTAATTAATAAAAAGGTCAAAATAATCATAAATAATTCAAACAATGTCTAAAATTTTAAATAAAAATATCTAAATACATTAAAAATGTTCAAACATAAAAATAATTCATAAAACAACAGAGAAAATCCAAATAAAAGTTTAAAATTCTAAATAAAAACATTTTGTTTTCATTGTTTATGTTCTTCATTATCCTACCTACCTATAAACAAAACAAAAATAAATACATAAATAAAAGTAATATATTAAACAAAATTATAAACAAAATATATATATATTTGAAATTGTATTACCTTTTCGTTATCTTTAAAACCATGCGTCCAAGAACGAGAACAAAGTAAAGCTTGCACATTTTCAGGGAGAAGTTGACTTCCGTATTTATTCAAAATCCGAAAACCAATGCTAAAAGATGATTCAGAAGCAACAGTAGTTATAGAAAAACTTAACACATCACAAACCATGTACGCCAACTCATGGTATCGATGTCGATTATCCTTCCAATAGCCCAAGACATTAAAATCGGGATAATCCGACATTCTCAGGTCGTAGTTCCATGTATCGCTGTATTTTGTGCATATTTTTGTTTTCAATGGATGCACTCAACATGATTCTCATCTATCCTAGTAAAATATTTCCACACGTAAGAAGTAAGTTTCTTTTTCCTTTTACGAGTAAGACTTACATCTATTTCCTCGCTAGATGCTTAAATATTCTCGTTCAATGCCAATGCTACTTCTGTAGTAGCGCGACACCATTCATCTGAATCCAATGTCGAAGAAGCCATCTAAAAAATAGAATAACCAAATTTAATTTTATGAGAAACGAAGAAGAACCCACGACGAAGAACAGACAAAATAGAACAACACGTCTCAGTCACCTTCAATTTTTTCGTTTTTGTTCGCTAACAAAAGTATTGATTCGGGGAATGGCAGTTGAAGATCTGACGGCTAAGTATAATCAGGGTGACCGCAGGTCTTCTTTCTGTGGTGAACTTCGGTCAGTATCCATATGGAGGTTACTTCCCTAACAGACCAACAGACACGAGGTGTAACATTCCGACAGAGGATCTAGAGGGACCAGAATTCATCAACTTCATGAAGAAACCGGAAGCTACCCTATTGAACACTTTCCCTTCTCATATTCAAGCAACCAAAGTCATGGCGATTCTGCATGTTCTGTCAAGTCATTCCCCTGATTAAGAGAATATCGGGGATAAACCAGAGCCATCTTGGGCTGAGAATCCATTCTTAAACGCTGCTTTCAGACGGTTCAAGGCGACAGACGCGGAACATAGGATTTTGGAAATCTAAATCGACGCAAACACTCAACCAAGAAGAATTCACAGTCGGCGACAGAGGAGGGAGACGAACAACGACAACAACAAGTCATCAACAAGGGAGATGAACCGTGAACAATAGTAATAGGGAGGGAGGAAGAAGACAAATAGTGAAAAAAAGAACACACGTGTTGAAATTTTATATAATAAATATATTGTATTATTTATTTGAAAAAAATAAAAAATTATTATAAAAATATTTTATTACTATATATGAATTAGATATTATATATGGGTATAATATTTACCTAGTTCTTATATATGTATGAATATATAATATATATAAGATGTATTTTTAATTCTGACCCACGGTTTGACCCGTAGCCCATATGGGTTAGTCCATATGGTTTGACTAAAATTTTAGTCAAACCCATGAACCCATTTTATATATGGGTTAAAAAAAATTCAACCCAGCCTGCACTTATACGGTTTGGGTTAGGATCAACCCGTGGGTTGACGAACCATTTAGCACCCCTACGAAAATTGCTTGAACTCGCTGGAAATCACTATAAATTGCTAAAAATTTGCTGAAAATCGCTCGAAAATGATTGAAAATCGTTCTCACCTTCGAAATCGCCTCTCGTTCCCTCCTCTCAATTTTGAAATAGTTTTCGTTTCACTAAAAACTGTCAAACGGTATGTGTTTTCACTAATAAAATATTAGGGCACATATGTCATTTCTTCATTTTTTCATTAGGTTTACGAGGTATGTGTGAAGTCTTAAGGAACTACGAGGATATATTTGATATTCTCCCTAGTGGAACGGGGTGATGTACACCTTTTTTAATAATAAAAATAAAATTATAAAGCTTTGATTAATTAAAAAAATCTTAATTTTCAAATATTTAGTTATTTTTGTCAAATACTGATTTGGATCTAACTAAACCAAAAAGGTAGAAGAATAATATAGGGTTGTCCAATATTATATATTAGTCCATTATTCATGTCCTAGTCAACACAACATAATACTCCCCCTCATATCCAAACTCGATCTTGGAGTTCGGACATTGCAATCGGAGACCATCATCAGAACATTCAAATCGGGATCGTGCTCTTATACCATTCGCAAGGGGATTACAAGATATTATATACATGATTAGCACAAACATAATTAACAAAGTAAAAAAATTATGTTTTATCATTCACTTCCTATTATCTTTCTAGATGGATCATACAAATTTGAATACCCAAATTGACAAGTCGACCTCTTGTTTGGTAAGAATCTTGGTGAAGATATTGGCCAAATGAGAACTAGTGGAGACATGGTGTGTGATGATATGACCGAGCAAGACCTTATCGCGTACATAGAAACAATAAACCTCAATGTGCTTTGTTCATTAAAAAAGACGAGATTGATACATATATGAACCATAGATTAACTACCATAATAGATGTTAACTCAAAAGTAATGAAGAACATCGCCATATGAGTTCACGTTATGTCACGTCTATAAATTCTATTAATTGAATATTGTAAATATTATCATATGTTTAATTCAACTTTTTATTTAGATTTGATTTTTTATCCTAAAGAATCACCTTTGTAAAATGCCATAGAAAATAATACAATAGATTGTGTATAAAAATATAAAAAAAATTATCACAATAACTTACAAGTGGTTATTTTATAAATACAAATTACATATATATGATAAAAAAATTAAACAATAATAAAGATTTGAAGAAGTTGGTGAAGAAACCTTAGAATTGCATTAATAAGTCTCATGTTGTTTACAAGGCAATGGAGTTTCATTCTTATACAAGAGGGAGTGAGCTAAAGACAAAAATAAGTAGTGGATATCCTTTAATTCAAACAATCTAAAATAAAGAATGAATTGATGAGAGGATTTATGAAATTTGTAGCGAGTAGGTTTGGATTTTGTGTTGACATGTTTCTCTAAATCTTATAGATAACTTAGTGAAGATGGAAATAGGCATGATTGTGAGCACTAGACGAGGTTGGATGATAGACATACAAGTGGATGCAGAGGAATTGAAAAATGAACGAGATGAGCTATGTTGTGGTGGGTTTGTTCTAATAGATTTCCATAAAGAACCAACAACACCTTCATCAGAGGAAGAAAAAGAACACTACAAAAAAAAAACACTACATTATCAATACGCATTTCCAACGGACGCCAATAGATGCCTTAGAATGACCAATGGTCACAGATCCGTCGCAATGTATTACAATTGTCAACGGATGAGCAACGAATACAATCCGTTGTACTAATTCATTGAAACGCCATTGGAACCCCCAAACGGGCCAACGGATGTCCGTTGCACAACGCAATGAATTTCCGTTGACAATAGCAACAGATGTCCGTTGAAATTGTAAATTTCAAGGTTGCCGTTGAAATATTTCAACGTGATTTTTCGATGGGCATTTGTCGAGGTTTCGTACGGATGCCCGTTGAAAAAATCACTATTTAATGATCGAAATCAAGGCTTCTACCACCAAGCCATCAACAACAAATATATATTCAAAAAAATATCGTCTTCTTCAAATAGAGATATATATGGATCGAGAGAGTGGATGTATAGAAAAAAAAGATTCCATAACCGAGGAAGTTATTCAAGAATTCTTACACGGATTGGAGCACTTCATTAGTTTTGTGTCAATGCAATCTTTGTGTTAAGAACACGAGATAATGTTATGTCCCTTCAAAAGATGCAAAAAATGAAGTATCGAAGTCAATAAATTGTTTGCAAACATCTTTATAAGGTTGGTTTTGTAGAGAATTACAAAATTTGGTTATTTCACGGCAAAAATTGTGGCGTTAGAGATATTATGCAAGAAGCGTAAGAAATAGAAAGCAATGAAGATGTTTTTATGAAGCATCGACGACCAATCCATATGTGGAAATGGTGTCAGATGCTTTTTCCTGTAGTTGTTGAACAACCGCATGAAGATATATCAAACAATGAGGTACGCCGATTTTTTTAACCTATTGGATTTGGCGAAACAACCTATATATGAAGGTTATCGTGAAGGTCAGTCTCATTTATCTTTGTCCACAAGATTGATGAGTATAAAAACAAACAACAATGTTACTCAAAATTGCATGGATTCATTTTGCAAAACCATATGTGAATATTTACCGGAAAATAATCAAGCTCCCGAGACATATTACGAAAATAAAGAATGTTTTAAAAGATTTGAAAATACCACATGAGAAAATTGATGTTTGTAGAAATTTCATGTTATTTTGAGGAAATGATAACGATTTGTTGGAATGCAAATTTTGCGGTGCAAGTAGATTTCGTCCAAAGAACACATCTTCACGTAAATATGTACCGTAAAAAAATGTTCTCTATGCTTGTAGCAAACAGGTTGAGAATGTTATTTGAATAAAAAACCGTTGCAGCAATGAGATGGAACACATAACACTCGATGGGCAAAGGAACAATGCAACATACGTCGGATGGTAAGGCTTGGAAAGATTTTAGTGAAATATTTCCTGAGTTCGCGCATGAAATGAGAAGTGTTTACATTTTGCCTGTGCACTGATGGTTTTACTCCATATGGACAAACTGGAAGTCAATATTCTCTGTGGCCGGTGATTTTGTCTCCTTATATTTTGTCTCCTTATATTTTGTATCTCGATATTTGTTTGAAAAGAGAAGTAATGTTTCTGACGTTACTGATTCTAGGACCAGAACATCTGAAAAAAGTTTTGATGTCTTTTTGCGGCCATTGATTCATGAATTAAGATATTTCTGGAATGATAGAATTATTTCTTTTGACGTGAGTACGAAGAAAAATTTCACATTGAAAGCGGTCTGGTTGTGGACAATTAGCAACTTTCCTGCCTATGGAATGTTATCTCGATGGAGCACACACGGGAGATTGGCATGTCCATATTGTATGGAGGATACAGATTCTTTCGACTAGTAGATGGGAATAAAACATGTTAGTTTGATTGTTATAGAAGATTTCTTTCCAGTGGAAATGCTTTCAGAAAAGATAAAAAACATTTTCTAAAACGTGGTACAAAAAGAAGAGGCATCGTGCATGCAAACCGGAACACAAAATCCATTACTAATGATAAAACACAATAGGAGATTTACAAGAATCGATAGAATGCAGTGGAGATCATGGACATTGAAAACTAAAAGGCCAAGGTGAAGGGCATAACTGGAATAAATGTAGTATCTTTTTGGAACTACCATATTGGAAATCATTGATATTACGTTATAATTTAGATGTTATGCATATCGAAACGAAATTTTTCGATAACATCATCAATATTGTTTTATATGTGACAGGGAAAACTGATGATAATATATAATCAAGAAAAGATTTGAAGACAATATGTCGAAGAACTGAGTTGGAGTTACGAGATGGAAGGGCACCTATCCTAATATTCAGGTTGTCTGGACCAGCGAAAACCGTATTATTACTAAATTGTCAAGAGCTAACACCAGAGGAGTATAATCACGTCCACACATATATATTCCTAAATTATCAATAGCTATTACCTTTCGAAAGGTACAAAAAAATGGATTTCGATCTCTTAAACACAAATATATATTTCAAAATATATGTGTTAACGTACTTTAATTACACGATATTTGATGAAGAAGTAATGAGTACATCTCCTCTACTTAATGCAGATGAACTCACGAAAATGAAAGTTCAATATTATGGCTCGTGTTTGAGAGATTACGTAAGTAAATGTATATTCTTAGTTATATATATAAATAAAATGTTATGTTATAAAGTATTCATTTGATTTTTATGTTATGTAGGTCAAATCTTTTGATGAAAGACATCATACATGGTTAAAAGATTTCTCTAATGGTTCTGCACAAAATGTTATGTGTTAGCCAATTTTGTTTTACCGTGGATACACATTCCACATGTACGAACACGGAAAACATAGAAACACATAAAATTATGGCGCTTGCGCTAAATAGTGAAATAGAGGGTGATAATTTCTACGACAATTTTGCAATAAATCCTACAGGTGGAGTATCCCGGTCTCGTTAGATTGAAGGTGATGCTTTTTAAATGTCAGTGGTTCGACCCAACCGTTGGATGTGGTACACCAAAAAATCGATGGGAAAGAATTGACATCAATCTGGCATGAAACTATCGTAAGTATGATTCATTAATATAAATTTTAAATTTTTAATTATATTTAATTTTATATATAAACTAATCTATTGCAATTTAATTTTGCAGTGCGTATATAGATGGCAGAAGAAGGATACGTCGCGCATCTACATAGTTTGGATGCACGACATGCAAGCTCGGTTGCACTTGATGATGAACAACGCCAAGCAAAACTATTACAAGAAGAATGCCAAATCAATCTGTGCAATGGACGAGGTATTCAACCAAATCGTCCGACATTGGGAGTCTGAGGATTTCAAGTCCAAGAGCAAGTAGGCCAAGAAATGTTGGTACATCGAGAAGGTTCTTAGAGATGGTCTGTATCGCCATACTTCGGGATCAAAATCATTCCTGAAACGAAATAAATAATCGGTAAATATTATTTTAATTTTATTGTTATATAAATTTTTTATCTAATTATATTACTATAATGTTACAGATACAAAGAATGGGAAAAGAACCGACTCTTCTTGCGCTGATTGTAGAAACCCACGCCAAGAAGAAATTCGTCATCAGGAAAGAGATCAATGAACCTAAACTCGTTGACCCTAGGGCAGAACGAACCATGAAAGCTATGATGGAGAAGATCACACAACAATCATAAGCCTACGATTCAACTCCCGACGATCTCAGTCCTTTACAAAAGGACACAATTTATTTAGAGGTAAATAATAAGATTATTGTTTGGAATTCTTTACTTAAATAAAATATTTTCTAACCATGTTAACTTTAACATATTTTATTTTGTAGTCTATTAGACCGTATAAGGGGCGTCTATACTGTCTTGGTTCGCTCCAAAAGGATATCATCGAAGACGCCAGGACGGTACCCTCCATGGTTCAAGAGAGTTACAAGTAAGGGCGACGTATCGAGCATCTAGAAACCAAACTTCGGACAACACATGATGTTCTTCATTGAACACAAGATGCTATTCAGGTAATGCAATCGGAGCTTCGAGAAATTCGAGCAAAGATGCATAATATGGAGAGCATTATCAAATTGCTAATTGGTCGAGCTTATCAACCACCAGAATCGATGGGGGAAACAAGACCGAGATAAGACCCGATAATCGACTCTGATGCAACTCCTTCATAAGGTGTTGGTAATCACGGGGATGAAGACGTCGCTAATAACTTAGATGATTTTTAGTTTATGTTTTTAATTTGTATACACTTTTTAATTATTTTTAAAAATTTTCTTTATCAATTTTTTTTGTTTTTTGTAATTTTTTCGTCACGTTATCAACGGATAATCATTGATATTTTTTGAAAACTTCAACAGGCATCTGTTGGAGATGAAACATTCCCGCCTTTTTGGCAACGAATATCCATTGACATTTATGCCATGTTACCAACCGGTATCCGTTGAAAAATTTTTAACTCCCACCATTTTTCTTTTCAAGTGGTGGAGAACGGATATCCGTTACAAAATTCCAAGGAATATCCATTGGACATTTGTAACGGTCATCCGTTGAATGTGTGTAATGGGCATCCATTGCCAATTCCTAACAGATATATTCGTTATAGGCCTATTGAAAACTGTAAACAGATATTTTCCGTTACATGCCCGTTGCAAATCGCAACGTATACTGATTTTCAACAATCGATTCCCGACGGCTCAAAATCTGTTGAAATCCGTTAGAAACGGTCGTTTCCAACGGAAAATTAACAATTTTAAATGGATATATCCATTCAAAATGGCATATTTTTTGGTAGTGGAAGTAGTGTTAGAGTTGATTTCTTTATTTGTGTTGATACTCCTCTTTAAATTTGAGTTTGGTTTAAATCCAAAACCTAGATGCAATGAAGGTTGCAACACTGATCTCTTGACAATGTCTTTATCAATATATTCACTACCTAAAATTTTAGAGAATAAGTTTTTAGTAACAATGGAGCAAGTGTAACTTTATCTCTAATGATATGATAATCTAATTCTATATGTTTTAAGCATTTATGAAACTCATGATTAGTTGAAAGATAAATACCAGATTAATTATCACGTTGAGTTTATAAAATTCCAAAATTACGAAGAATAAAGAAAAAACAAATTATATACGTTGGAAAAGAGGTGATACTTCTATATTTAATTTCATTTAAGGATTTAGAGACAATAGATTGACGTTTGGCTAACCAGTAAAACCAAGTTACTAATATAGAAAAATTGAATCCAATGGTGGAACGTCGAGTATCTCGACATCCTTCCTTATCACTGCCACTAAGAGAATGCATAACCTACATGTTATGTGGGTGTAAATGCAAACCTAAATGGAGAATGCCTTTAAGATATAATATTACATTTTTTAGGAATTTTAAATCTGCAACTGAGGAAACATGCGTTTTTCTAACATAAATGGCATGAGTTCTGGTGGGTTAAAATAAAATATTCTAGTGCACCTAAAAAACTACTAAAGGATGTAGGATCAAAATATGGAGAAAAGTATATAATGGAGATGTTATGTCTGACACGTTAAAGTGTAGGCAAAGGCTTGCAATGTAACATATTAGTGTGAGCAACGATGTCTTATGCATAATGTGTAGGGATGTCAAACGAGCCAGTTCGGTCCGAGTTCGATCAGAACCCACATGTAGCCTGTCGAAAACGGGTTCAAATCGGGCCGACCCAAAATTATATGGGGTTGAATTCTTAGGCTCGCTCGACCCCGCTCGGGTTCTCTTCCGACCCAAGTCGTGTGAATTTTTCTTGAACTTCTGCGGAATTTCAGCCCGAGCGGGGCCTCTTCCAAGTCCGAGCGAGCTGTGTTTACTTGATGTTTCTGCTCCTTTCGCTTGATGTTCGGGTGTTCCATTTGATTTTATGGTCGTGCACATATTGTATCTTATCAATTAATCACGTTTTCGGGGTGGATTTGTCGTAATCACTCGTGTTTGCTTAATATCTTCGTTTCCTACTCAAAATAAGAAATGGTAGATGAAATCCTCGAATATACTCAATAACTCAATAAAGTCCAAGAAATCTAATTAAAACTAAACCTAGGAATCATGAAAATACTATGACGGATTACATGTTATCACCTGTGAAAAACGGGTTCGAATCAAGCCGACCCAAAATCATATGGGGTTGAATTCTTAGGCTCGCTGCCCAGCTCGTCGGGCTTTAGGCGGTCCACCAGCCGATGTTATTACTGTTTCTAAGTCGTCATTTTGAATCGACAAAGGGCAACGGTTGAAATTGACGATGAAGACGATTGGAATAAAAAAAGGAGCAACGAAGATCTCGCCGAAGCTCGACCCGATCTAGTTTTCCATGGGCATATAACAAGACCAAATTATCTTGTTACACCTCTCTTCGTCGATTCCAATCAGATCTCGTGGAACCAAGGGAGCAACGGCTAGATCTTGTCGAACCGAGGGAGTAACAAAGAGGAGCAACAAAGGTTACACCTTTCTTGGTGGATTCAAAACCAAATCTCATGGAACTGAGAAGTAATGACCAGATCTCATCGAACAAAGGGAGCAACTAAGGTTACACCTCTCTTCTTCGATTCCATCTAGATCGTTGATGCTTGAAATCGATGATGTCTGAAAGCAACCAAAGAAATGCCTAGAATCGGTTGAAGCCTAAGCCTAAAATTGACCGAGCTTGAAATCCAAGAAGATGATAACGAAGACGACACATCACTGAAGGAAATGAAGATGACACGTCACAGAGGAGGAGAAGAAGAAGAAAAGATAGGTCTTAGTCTAAGACCTAGGGTTTTTAGTGGTGTGGTGTTTAGAGCCCGACGGGCTGCGCCAAAATCATTTCTGGCATATTGAAAGCATGAGCCACAACACCCGAATACAAATGTGCGTATAAATTTAAGGTTCGGGCTATTTTTCAGGCGGTCCGTGGACTAGGCTGAATTTTGACACTCCTAATAATGTTTATAGACCGGTGAAAAAACAATTACTTGAATTCCTGATATGTAATAAGGTTTTCGAAAATCCTCCATGACAAAATTAGAACTAAATTGATAGATTAAGTGAGAATTGAGATGATCTGAATTTCCAGTTAACATAAAGTCATCAACATATAAAAGTAAAACAAAGTTACCTTGTTGTGTTTGTAGATGAAAAGGGAAGAATGTCATTTGCTAGAAAAGAAATCAAACTCAAGGAGATATGAACTAACTGTATTAAAGAAGGTTTGAAGAGTCTGTTTGAAGCCATATAGAGCTTTTTCAATTTACACATATGATTGGGGAATATTTTATTAGCAAAACCATAAGGTTTGAGTCATGAAAACTATTTCAGTTAAATCTCAATGTAAAAAGATGTTACTAACATCAAGTTAATTTATAGACAAGTTATGTGTGATGACAAGAGTTAATACAACTCATATTGATGAGAACCCTTAGCTACCTATTGTGACTTTAGTTTGTCCAGACTCTCGTCAAGTTTTAGCTTCGTTTTACAAATCCATTTATAGCATAATACATTCATGTTCTTAATGTAGGTAAAAGGTCTCAAGTGTGATTCTTTTCTAGGATAGTGTGTTCTTCATTCAGGGAAGCAGCCTAGCCAAAGTGTTTTAAAGTAGATGTTAGAGACTTGGGTGTAAAAGTTACTTGAGAAGTGGTGAGTAATGCATACTTTAGATTTGGATTTCTGATCCCTGCCCAATCTCTTGTAGTCATGGGATGGGAAATTGTAATAGATGGTTTTTGAAATGAATGTGGAGGGTCAACAGGTGTGGATGATGATGACATTGATCT
Organism: Gynandropsis gynandra; assembly: GCA_036759665.1. Taxonomy (NCBI): domain Eukaryota; kingdom Viridiplantae; phylum Streptophyta; class Magnoliopsida; order Brassicales; family Cleomaceae; genus Gynandropsis; species Gynandropsis gynandra. The sequence continues at coordinate 7,276,505 of CM071874.1, read as the reverse complement.
TGAGCTTGTGACATGAGAGATTTCAGTAGGTATCCTAGAAAAAGGGTGAACTTCCAAAATATAGATAGGTGTTTGATAATTAATAGGAATATTATGACCAAAAGTTTGAGATTAAGGAATACCTACATAGAGACCTTGTTTATGTGTCTTCATAAGTGATGTAGTATATAATGGTAATAAGGAAGAATACATAGACATAAATGGAAACATTTTTTCATTCAGAACATAGTGAGATGTATAAACTCGACATGTTGGTGATTTAAATATATGTAACATTTGTAAATATTGTTATAACCAAAAAAACCCAACTAAAAACGTGGATCAGTTTTGTGTTCAGTATAAGGTCAAAGATAAGGGTAACATGATCACCTAAAAACTATGAAGGAAGTGTAGTCAGATTCTTTATTATTGAGAGTGTTATATAGAGTGTTATTGTGCATAACAAAGAAATGCAACAAATTGGTAAGGAAATTTTCATTATGAAAAGCTTCTACCAAGTAATAATGGTACCATAGACTAAAAAACATATACCAACTAAGTTTTACTAATTTTCGATGCCTTTTTTCAAAAATTTTATTTTGCTCTAGCATGTGTGAACAATGATTTTTTAAGTTGAATTCCGCAGTTAGCAAGATGATTTTTGAAGAATTTAGTGTCACTCGTCTCCTAAAATACACTAAAAGTCCTTATTTTCTATTCAAATGAGTTCAACATTGGTTTAAAAGTTTTGAAAACTATAGAGAACTCATTTTTAAACTTCAAATGAAGAATCAACAAAATATGGAATAATGATCAATACAGATAACATAAAACCTAAAACCTTGATTTGAAATAACAAGAGAAGGTCTTCTGATAAGATCCTCATTCATTTAGCTCGTCTAAGAACAAGGAATCAATGCAAGATAAGAATCATATCCCCTTAGCTCGTCCAAGGACAAGAAGCCAACACATGAAGACAAGAAATGAGATTCAAGATGAGCAACAAGAAGGAAATAAGAAAGATTGACAAGAATGGAATTACCAAGAAAGGATTTAAGTTCTTGAATTAGTCTTGAGTTTTTATACTAATTAGTAGTCTTGAATCTTGGTGTATTTGGCTATAAAAGCCCTATGGACGTCCAAAATGATTGGTGATCTCGAATACAACAGTAGGAAATTGGTGATCTCGAATACACCACTAGGAGATTGGTGATCTATTATACACCACACATACATTCAAACACTCTCTCTTTTGTTTTCAAATCTATTTCTTAGCTCAAGTCTATTTGGGAACTTACCAAATTGGTATCAAAGCCTAAGGCTGTAGAGATGACTCAAAAAGGAGATATGGCTACAAAAATAGTAGTAGAAGAATGTTTGATAGCCACGATGGCAGTATGCAAGGAGTAATTCACAACCTTGTTTAGCAAGATGGTGTCAATGAAGGGAGCACTGGATGGAGTAACAACGGAATTACTTGAAAATAGACATGAAGAAGGACAAAGTAGTAGAGACAACATTCAAGAACAAAGATGGTCGAACATCTTACCACATGCAATAAAAAAATTCGAAATTCCATTATTTTGCGGTGAACATCCAGATGATTGTATCAATAGAGCAGAAAAGTACTTTGGGTTAACTAACACTCAAGAATAGGAGAAGGTGGATATAACCTTGTCTCACATGGAGGGGAACGCTCTCACTTGGTCAAGATGGATTCAAAACCGTATTGTTTTGAGAGGATGAGCTGATCTTAAGAACAAAATTTATAAAAATTTTAGATGCACAGTTGAAAGGATGAAGGGATGTATTGGAGCCGACGATGTTATAGTCCTAATAGAATCAATAGTTAACAATAACTTCATTACAGAAAGGGTTGTAAAAAGGTTACAACTTCCACTTATGGAGACCCAAGGATTTGGAGTATCCATAGGTGATGGAACCATCATATCCAATTCTGGTAAGTGCTAAGATCTAAGTATCACCATCCAAGGTTACAAGATTAAATATGGCTTCTTGTTGTTTGATTTGAGAACTACTGATGTGGTTTTGTGTTATAAGTGGCTTTCTTCCTTGGGAGAGACCAACATCAACTAGAAATTACATAGATTGAGTTTCAAGAAGTGGAGACAGAAGATAGAGCTAAGAGGACATCCAAATCTACTAAAAAGATAATTTTTTGTCAATGATACATCTAAAACAATTCAAGAAGAACTAGTAGCATTTGTTCTTGAACTTACATATTTTTTTTGAAGGACCTAAAATTGCTACAACAACATTCTTGGAACCAAGAATAGTGACAGTTCTTCAGCAATTCCAAGATCTCTTTGAAGAAAAGATTGGTTTGTTGCCCAAGAGAACAAGAGATGTTGACAGCTAAAATCATAAGGCCAAGCATTACTCCTTATTCAATCCCGGTGTTATTGGTTCAAAAGAAAGATGGTGGCTAGCGGTTTTGTATTGATTACGGATCATTGATATAATTGATGAACTCTTAGATGAACTAAATGGCTCTACAATCTTTTCGTAATTGAATTTAAGATCCGATTACCATGAGATAAGAGTTAAGGAAGAAGATGGTCACAAGACTGCGTTCAAGACTCATGAAGGATATTAAGAATTTAGTGTAATGCTTTTTGGATTAACCAATGATCCTGAAATTTTTCAGTCAGTAATTAATGATCTTTTTAGAGATCACTTGAGGAAGTTTGTTCTAGTCTTCTTTGATGAGATCCTAACATACAACAAAGGGTTGGATGACCATGTGGAACACCTCCACTTGGTTTTACAGATTTTCAGAAATCACCAATTCTTCGTAAACCAAAAGAAGTGTACATTTGAACAACCACAAGTATCCTACATTGGTTACATCATATCAGCTAAAGGAGTTGCAACTAACCCTTCTAAGATTGAAGCTTTAAGGAATTGGGAGACCCCAAAATATATCCGAACTCTCCGAATGTTTCTTGGCCTCACTGCTATTATACAAAGTTTTTAAGAGACTATAGGAAGATTGATAAACCGTTGACAGAGTTGCTGAAGAAAAATGGTTTCAAATGGAATGAGGGGGCTACTAAGGCTTTTGAAATATTTAAATAGGTAATGTCCTCTATTCTTGGTTTAGCTTTGCCTAACTTCTCACAAGAATTCATTATTGAGACAGATGCCATGGTTGAAGAGTTGGGGTTGTTCTTTCTCAAAATAGAAAATCAGTAGCCTTTATGAGTCAAGGGTTCTCTATCAAAGGCAAAGCAAAATCAGTATATGAGCAACAGTTTTTGGCAATTGTGTTGGTTGTGGAACGTTAGAGACACTACTTGATGGGGCACAAGTTTGTAATTAAGATATATAAGAAAAGTCTCCAACACTTGCGTGAACAAATATATATTATTAAAGACCAACAAAGGTGGGCAAGTAAGCTTATTGGATTGAAATTTGAGACTAAATGAAATCCTAGAAGTAACAATAAGGTTGCAGATGCACTTTCAAGAAAAGAAGGTCTAAAAGATGGTGTTGTTAATGTTGTTTTCGTAACAAATTGGGCGTAATGGAGATAGATATGGTAGGGAAGAATTTAAAGAAAAAGATTATGGAAGATGATGATGCCTTTGATATGGAATTCTTGAAAGAATCTGATGAAATGAACGAAGTGGTGGAATGTCAAAGTAGAGAAACAGTGAAAGAAAAAGAAACTCGTCATATGTCAATGGAAACAATACCATCGTCATCCCTCATGGTGCAACAACCACCACTGTCAAAGTATTATTCAACCCTCTATAGCGTTGTGGAGGTAAATTGGTAGAGACTCCTTCTGTGGGGCAGAAAAGATCACAACAGAGCTACGTATCCAAGAAGAAACAAGATCAGAGAGTTTTCAATTCAAACAAGAAATATCATGGATATTCTAGACAGCTTAATCATCATGGATACAACTCTGGAAGACGGTCTCAGGTTCTGTATCAAAAGAAGAATAAAGTAAGATGCTATTTCTGCGGAATTAGAGGACACAAGCAGATCACATGCCACAGAAAACTCAGAGATTTTATTCAGGTAATTATACGTGTCCTAGATTAAAACAAATTTGGATAAGGAAAAGTGACATGTATAGCCAAAGAGAAGAGAAAAACGTCGACTCCGGTGATCGACTTCACTTGCACGGTGACTCATGCAAGAAAGGAGATACAAATTGGTATGAGTTTCATTTCTTTGTTTTTTGTTCTTGAATTTTGTTCCACCGTGGCCTTTGTCTTCCTTATTACAATCACAAAGGCTTATGGTTTTACAATCGTTGTTGCATCTAGGAAGTGAGAAACATAAAGAAATTATGATATGTTAGAAAGGAATTCCAGAAGAAGATGCCACTTGGGAAACAATGGACGATCTCACAATGAGATATCCAGACTTCCACCTTGGGGATAAGGTGAATGATGATTTGGAAGATATTGATAAGATCATGATTCCTTTAGCTCGTCCAAGAACAAAAAATCAACACAAGATAAGAACCACATCCCCTTAGCTCGTCTAAAGATAAGAAGCTAACACATGAAAACAAGAAACAAGATTTAAGGTGAACAACAAAAAGGAAAGAAGAAAATTGACAAGAATGGAACGACCAAGTAAGAATCCAAGTTATTGAATTAGTCTTGAGTTTTTATAACTAATTAGTAGTCTTGAATCTTGGTGTGTGTTGCTATAAAAGCACTATGGATGTCCGTAATGAATATCAAGGAAAATTGTGGTATAAACTTTTGGAGATTGGTGAGCTCGAATAACACAACACTAGAAGATTAGTGATCTATAATACACCACATACACATTGAAACACTCTTTNNNAAATCGATTTCTTTGCTCAAGTCAATTTGGCATTTTATCATCTCCACAAATCACAATGTAAATGTTTCAAGGGTTCTGAAGCTTTGAACAAATATCTAATTTAATGAAGTCTAACATTGTTTGACAATTGATAAGATTCACATAAACTAGAAGAAGCTTTGTTAATATGTATCTTGCAAATTTCTTTAAATAAGTTGAGAACTTCATCGATTGGGACCAAGACGGTTGTGTCATATATCTAGAGAGGTTAGATGTTATCAAATAGACAAAAGAGTTTGATGTACAAAGGAGTCTAGCACATATAATCTACTAGTTCAGTGTCCTTTTCCTAGTGTCTTTTGGGTTTGATATTCCTTAATAACAACATCATTAGAGTAAAAAATAACATGGCATCACTAAAAAAAAAATAGGATTTTGGGACCAAATTTTTGACGAAGTTGTACTAATACATCAATTTAAAAGCAACTTTAAAATTATTTAAAAATAATATGTTAAATAATATTATTGTTAAAAATAATATGTTAAATATTATATTATTGTGAACTACTAAAAAAATTATGAATAAATATATAAAAAATATAATTTATATATTTTATGTCGGATTAAGAAAAATTAAAGAATTATTATGAAATTCTTTTCAGTCATTATGTTAAATTATATATAAAGATTTTGTTATATTTTAATATGAAATAACATGATCCCTGGAAATGTATGTATCACTATTTTTATGTTTTTTTTTTTATTTTTTTTAAATAAGAGCAAAGGGAAAATGATATAAAACTACATGCATTATGAGTATATGTAATATATATGATAAGTCTTCCTAATTCGCATTATGTATAATGGAAGATAGATGGTCCATATATATATATGTGCGTATGGATGGGCTCATGAATTATTTTGTCGATTGCTATACACATTTTATAAAAGATTATTTATTTGAATTTTAAAAATTGGAATTGAATTATTAGATTAGAAGGGAATAAATAAAGTAATATTTTTGCCATTCCATTCCATGTCGTTCGTGACGTCGGTTTGCAAGATTAATTTCCGTGACAGGGTAGCTAGCATGTGACACATAATAAATTTTATTCCTTTTTTTTCGCAAAATGATTTTCGTTGAAGAAAACTAAGTTATTTTCTTTGATGGAAAAAGACCAAAACTATCCAATCTGCAATTTTTGTGTTATTCAGAATAGTTTAATCATTTTCCCAAGTTAATTAACTCAATTTTCCGAAAATTTGAATAATTATCAAATTCTTATCTTAATACCTGAATTATTAATTTTTATATAAATAGAAGAAGTTTAGTTATAAATATAACAATTATTTTAAAATTTCATACAAGATTGTAAATTTGATTTTTGTTAACAAATTTCTTTTACAAATCAGTGGCTTTTTTCTTTTGAAATTATATATATATATATATTTTTTATTTTTATGAAAATTAATAGTCAGTATTTCAATGTGAAACTTTCTGATAATCAATCTTTTATATTTATAGATAAAATTTTAAAATTTTACACCTCATTACATGGCTTTTTAGTTCGCAGTTTTATGTAAACCAATTTATCTTAGTAATAATTCATATTTTTAAAAGGTTATTTATCTTTAAATTGTAAAAGTTACAATCAAATATCATATCACCGATTCATCAAAAAATTTTCATCTAATAATTTTTTAATATGAAAAATCTTGTGAAATATGTCATTCAATATATCACCAAATCATCAATTTTCCGAGGAAATTATCATTTATACATTTATTTCCTAAAGAAGTTAACATGGTGTGAATTAATTAAAAAAAAGCGCCTTTGGACCACACTCGCTATTTCATATCGGTCCAGCTAATATGAACAACACAATCCCGTTTTTTTGTTGTCTTCTGCGTACACAGAATCGCCCGTATCATTCATGCAAATTATGGTAAAATCTTACAAATGTTAACTTGGAAAATAAACATTTCAATTAATTTTTTTAGTACAGAGACTTTACATTTCTATTAAAACTCAGAGAAAAATTGGTTGCACTTGTACCGCTACATTTAGGTAACTGTTACGATATAATTAATTGCTTTCATTCTTGGCCGGAAATATAAAAATTCAAAAATGCCATGTTTACTGACATTTAGTGAGTACTTTATATAGTATTAGATTAGGTTATGAATCATGTGATATGCTAAAAATAAATGCAATGTATAATCACATTATATACCTCACATTCCACTCGCATACAGGACGAGACGAGGGCATTGTTATTTTACATTGTACGAAATTCAATCAACCAATTTCACACACACCGAGAATAGGGGTATTTCCGCACAAATCATAATTACAGGGGTCACTCTGAGAAACTTCGAAGTATGAGGGCAAAAACAAATATCGCTCTCTCTCGCTCTGAGTGGGTTGTTAGTAATACAAGACGAGACGACGGTCGCAAGAAGAACAGAAGTACTTCCGTTTGATCTTAAAACAGAGAGGCAAAAAACAGAACATCCACTTTGTCTCAACGTCGATCGCTGACACCTTTCCGTCACAGTACGGACACATTCCCGGCGCTTGTTGCCGGCCAAGCTCCGTCGTCTCCTCATTGAACACAAACACCAGACACATTTTTTTCTCTTTCTTCGCCGCCTTCTCCGTTTTCTCAGATTCTCGGTAATACTCCAATTTTCAGTATCCCCTTTTCTGGGGTTTTTCAAAAGGAAAATGGTGAGGATAAAGGAAGAAGAGAAGAAGGGTCCCTTTTTTCTTTCTTAAAAAGAGTTCTTTTAAAAAAAGAGTGGAAAAGTGTGATTATCTGAATCCTCTGTTTCCTCTTTGTCTGGGTTTTTCTAGTATGATGAGGAAGAGAGAATAAGAGAAGAAGGCTTTTCTGTTCTTTATTAAAAATTGTTTTTGGTTTTAAAGGCTTAGGTATTTGGGGTAGGATGTGTCGGTTGAAGAGGGTGAATATATAGAGAAGGGAAGAAGAAGGGGTTACGTGGCCAAAACTATACCCATGGATAAGCTGTATATACTTTTTTTTTGTTATTTTTCTGTCTTTGTTCTAGTAGTTTCTTGTTTAAATTTCTAAAATATAAAATATACGAAAATTTCTTATATTTTTTTTATTTTGATATCCACTTTTAATTATTAAAATTCTTAAAAATATGTAAATCAACATTAATTTTTAGATAGGAAAATTCATATGTCAAAGTTTAAATAAATTCAATTTTCAAAATTATAACAATTTTTATATTTCTACAGATCGGTTTAAAAAATGTTAAGATAAAAATTTTCAATCAATAATTTTATTTTATAATAATTTATTAGTGTATATGTATGTTATTTGATAATTTCAATAACCAAATTATCTTATAGTAAAAGATTAATCCTTGAGTGATGAGATAATATAATTGATAAAAAATGAAAGACATCTCATTTAGATCTTGTCTATAGAAAATCTAGTTGTAAATTATTCTAAATTTATTTTTATCGTAACTTTATAAATTGTAATACAGATTTGGGTGGTTACAGTTTAAAAGAAATGAACTCTAAAACGGTATTAAAGACATTAGGTTTATGTGTTTCATTAATTGTCTTTTTAGATTATACACGGTCCAATTATTTGTCCATTGTCTTCAATCTTGCGACTGCGATATGTAACCACAACGTGCTTACGGATTGCATATTGCCAACATTATATATATTTATCTATATATATATACTCGGGAAAAAATATACATATATAAATATATTCCAAATAAAATATTTAGCGACACTCAACTAAAAATATCTATAAGTTCTACCAAAAGAAATATATTATATCAACCAACAATCAGGAAAAAAATTAATAAACGCAGGGATTTTGTTTTTCTTTTTTCTTTTTTATTTCATCAATTAAACATTATATCTCGTGTTAATATTGTTGCAACTGTATTAGATAATAAAATATACAATTGAATTGCAATAAGTCTTGTAACTCATATATTTTAGGAATTCGTGTATGGTATTAAGGTATATAATTATTTTTATAAAAACTCTACATTCTCTTTTCATCTAATAAAATGCGATTAGCCAAATATACTTTTGAGATAAAATGAAAACTCAACGATTCGATTCATCTTTTAGATAAATATCATTTAGAGAATTAAGTATAAAGGAGATTAATGGCACACTTAATCATTATTCTACATAAAATTGTTGAAAATGACTATTTGTTTTTTGTCCTACATTGATCAGTATAGTAAATGTATTATATCTTATAGAAAAGTTTACACTACATTTGAAGTAATAAATAAATAAATTCTCAAAAAAGCTAATCGAAGATTTTTTTCAAGATAATGATATTTTTACAAAAAACTATCGCATGCACGCCGTCGGCTGGGCTGGGCACGTGCTTCGACACCAGTCTCGACTAGGTTGAGTTGGGTTTTTCTTTATATCTTTCGAAATTGTTTTATCTACTGCTCAAATTTTGCTTTGAACTTTTCTATACAAATTTTTAATCATAATGGACATGTGTATTGGTTGTTTTGTGGTCATGACCATGACCTTGTCTTTAGGGAGATTAGATGAAGATCCGCGCTAAACCCAGTTTTTTTATAATTTATTTGATATTTTGAAATTTTATATGTTATATAGGGCGGAATATTATATATTTTCATAGGGCTAAACCATTTTAAAAAAATACCCTTCCCTAAAATAATTATTAAATCAGAAAAAAGACTGAAGAAAAGACAAATTTGTCCTTAATTTTCGAGCGTGAAAAAACCCACGTTCTGCAGTTTTCGACGTGAAAAACTGTCAAACCGTTTCAAAAGCAAGAAAGCCGAACAATTTTTCGACGTGAAACCTGTTTCAAAGTTTAGACCTACTCCATTCTCGGCTCCTTTCCTATCCCGAATCTCTAGATCAAACTCTTGGAGTAGTAGGATGCATCTAATCAACCTCGGCTTTGCATCCTTCTTAGTGAGTAGGTATCGCAACGCAGCATAATCCGTATAAACAATCACCTTCGAACCCACTAAGTATGACCGAAACTTCTCAAACGCATAGACAATCGCAAGGAGCTCTTTCTCCGTCGTGGAATGGTTGCATTGGGCGCAGTCTCGACTAGGTTGAGTTGGGTTTTTCTTTATATCTTTCGAAATTGTTTTATCTACTGCTCAAATTTTGCTTTGAACTTTTCTATACAAATTTTTAATCATAATGGACATGTGTATTGGTTGTTTTGTGGTCATGACCATGACCTTGTCTTTAGGGAGATTAGATGAAGATCCGCGCTAAACCCAGTTTTTTTATAATTTATTTGATATTTTGAAATTTTATATGTTATATAGGGCGGAATATTATATATTTTCATAGGGCTAAACCATTTTAAAAAAATACCCTTCCCTAAAATAATTATTAAATCAGAAAAAAGACTGAAGAAAAGACAAATTTGTCCTTAATTTTCGAGCGTGAAAAAACCCACGTTCTGCAGTTTTCGACGTGAAAAACTGTCAAACCGTTTCAAAAGCAAGAAAGCCGAACAATTTTTCGACGTGAAACCTGTTTCAAAGTTTAGACCAAGAAAGAATAAGTGATGTCGAACTTGAGAGGGATTGATTTGAAGTTGGCAAGAAGGAAAATGGCTAAAATCCACGGCAACAGTGAAGAAGAGAGTACGAGTCAATCTTTAATGGCGTCAATAAGTGTAAGTAGATCGATTTATAGGGTTTTGCAAGTTGTCGAGTCACAAAATGGTTTATTAATTTGAAATTGGTGAGTGTCAGTGAGTCGATTGAGTCGCAAGGGTCGCAGAAGTTGCAGGACCATCTTCGACTCAGTGAGTCGGTTGTCTCAATGAGTGGGTTGGGACACAATGGTTGTTTGAGCGTCCCAAGCTGTCCAAGGGTCGTTTGAGTCGCATGGGTTGCTTGTGTCGCACGGGTCGCTTATGTCATTGAGTCGCAAGGATCGTTTGAGTCGCAAGGGTTGTTTGAGTCGCGTGGGTCACTTGATATTATGCCCCGTGGGCCGCTTGAGTCGCATGGGTGAATTGATTCGCATGGGTCGCTTGAGTCTCAGTGAGTCGGTTGAGTATCGCAGAGTGTCTGAAGGTCGTTTGAGTCACATGGGTCGCATGGGTCGGTTTAGTCGCATGGGTCGTTTAAGTCGGTAGAAGTATAATGTATTCTTAATTGGTCATTTTGCAGGTGGCGCCAAAGCCGAAGTTTGTGTATGAATTCAAGCACATGGACAGAATGCCAAAGATCACCACCAAGTGTTATCCTCACGAGACAATAACGACGCTGAGAGGAATCCTAGATGAATACGAGTTGCATTACTTCGAGAAGGAGTCACAATTTAGGCATTTATTCCATTTCCAATGTGAGTCCACATTGATGAAGATTCAACTGTCTATCCTACTAAATTACTCTGTGATTATACGAGACAAGGAGTTGTGGTTCCTCTTAAACGACATTCCCATCCGGTACTCTATAGTGGAGCACACACTAATTTCCGGACTGAAATGCGGACCATATCCTAAAGGATGGGAGTCCAAAAGGGGTGACACATTCAAGCTGAAGAATTTCGACCATGGAAAGGTGACCCCCGCACAAGTCAGTGAAAAGCTTGTAAAGACGAAGAATTCCAGCGACCAGAAGAGGTTAACAACTTTGATGTTGTTGGCGCAAGTTATGGCTCGCAAGCCATCAGCAGAAAACTCTATCAGCCATGATCTCATTGACATGGTTGATGACATACAAGGTTGCCTAAGTGTGTCGTTCAAATTGAACTCCACTTCCTCATCTCCAATCTTTAATGTGAGTCTACCTTCAGTGATATTGTGGCGGTTTCATGATCCCACCAATGGTAAGTTGTATATATTATTCGAATAACTTGAATGTTTTCGTACTTTTTGCATTCTTATCATTTTGTTTTAATGTTTCAATTACTTCCATTCGAAATCATCCTTAGTTTGGGTAGAAAGGGATGGTATGTTGAGGTTGTGGATGTGCATCCATCATGCCTAAGAATGTGCAAGAAGGCGGTTAAATCCAGTTTTAACTCGAAGTATGTAGATGTGATAAGGCAGATCGAAGATTCTAAGGTAACAATTACAGAAGGGTCATAGGGAAACAAGGGTCACAGAAGGTAGTAATGGTTATTTTTTGTTTTTCAGGATATTTTAAGTATTCTTCGTGCTGAACACGAAGAGGAAGCTTTACGTTCTGATCTGGAGGATTACCAGGGACGTGACGATCCCGATGTTCAGATATGGATGGAACATCTTCGTAGAAATCCGAAGGGTATTTGTTGGGAGGATATTCGTAAGCTAGAACTGCTGACACGAAAAGCAGCTCTTGGTGATCAAAAAGGGGGAAAGAAAAGGGGACTAAGAGGAAGGAGAGCATGAGGTGAAAAAATAATAGAGGTCCAAGATGACGAGACGAAGGATGGGTAGGTGTTGTTGATGCTAATGCTGCAGTGCCTCTGACACTGGAGTAGAAATTAATAGAGGAAATAAGGAAGTCGGAGAAAAGAATCATCAACGCCGTAAGAGACCTTCTAAGGGATGTTGGGATTCATTTGCCTAATCCAAAATCAAAGGCTGCAGAGAAAGTTACGAGCACCGGAAACCAATCTTCCGGTACTGTTAGTGATTATGATTTTGAATTCCTTCGATGTCCAAATCCAGTGTCAAGAAAAGAGCCAAGCAAAGAGCCGGTTGACTCTGGAGATGGCTCATAAGAGGATTTGACAAACATTGCTCCTGATGAAGTTCCACTAAGTAAGTAATATTCAGTGAAAAAGGTCATTTGAGAGACAATTTCCATCGAGAGTCGATATGGGTCGCAAGAGCCGGATCGGTTGCAGGGACATATAAGTCGTAGGGTCGCATAAGTCGCTAGAGTTGCATGGGTCGCATGGGTTTCATATGTCCCATGGGTTATAGGGTCGCTAAAGTTGCATGTGTGTAACGAACGATTAGTCTAATGAATGAAGTAATTTTATACAGATGCTCCAGTGGGTCCTGTCGAAGAGGTGCACACTAAAGATACTTTAGTGGGTCCTGTCGATGACGTCGCCGACGAGGTTCCTACCAAGGATACTCCGGTAGTGGGTCCTGTCCAAGAAGTCACCGCTATTGTCAAAGTAACACCAAGTAAGTACGGTCATTTGAGTCACAGAGATCCCATTGGTCGCATGGGTCGCATAGGTCATAAAAGGTTGTATTAGTCGCATAGGTCGCATGGTCGCATAGGTCGTATTGGTCACCATATGTTTAATGAAGTAAATTTTATGCAGGTGTTGGACCTTTATCGAAGGAGTCATCGCCATATGTTGAACCTCCGCTGGCGAAAAGAGCAAAAACAGTGCGAGGGAGAGCGCGACGGAAAGATGTTGATGGAGAACTCGCAGAAAATGTAGTTGAAGAACCCATAAAGAAGGTGGTTCAAGAACCTGAAGGGGAAGGGGAGTTTGTGTGGAAGCCCAAGGGATTAGTAAAGGGCGAGATAACACGGTTTCCTTCGTTCGTTGACGCTACCGGTGAAAAGTTGACTAATCTATATGTGTTCCTGAATACACGTCGACATGAGCGGTGGTAGAAATCTAAGCTAGATATTCCCCGGGGCAAAAGTTTTGGGAGATTAATGGCCAACGTATGACTTGAAGATGATGTAAGTTTTTTTAAACTCTTAGTCTCACAGAGTTTTGTGTCATATGTACTCATGTTTGTTAATTTTTTTCTTTGCAGCAATTGGATGAGGCATTGATGCTGTTGTCTTTTCGCACGACATTCATGCCCGCTGTGTATCAGAATTATTACGTTTGTTCTGTTGCTTTCATGCAGACGCTCTCGCTGTGGATGTACGAGGATATGGAAACTTTACTGGAAATTCTTAGTCATTTTTTGAATGCCAAGTATCCATTCAGAAGTAAGAAGACACCAATGTGTGATTTCGAAGGTTTTGCCTCGGTTCTAACATTCCATCGGAGAAAAGTCGATGGGTAAGATGTCATTTGGTAGCCATCAAAGCGGATTTTGATAACACGTAATCCGTTGTAGTATTTACGTGATTTTTAGGTCTAGTTTTGAGTAGATTACTTAGATTTCACACATTTATCGAGTTTATTCGAGGACTTCATCTACATTTCGTGTTTTGTATAGGAAACGAAGACATGAGGAGAAACACGAGAGATTATGGCGATTTAACCCCGAAAACGTAGCTGAATGTCAAGGTTCAACTTGTGCAAGGCCATGGATGAAGTGAACACTCAAACACCGAGCAAAAGGAGCGGAAGCAACAAAGCAAGACCTGCACGCTCGGGCATGGAAGGAGTGCCCGCTCGGGCATTGAGGCAAATGACCCCCCGTAGCTTTGCACAAATCGGGCGCTCAAGGAACATGATTGGAAAGGGAGTGCCCGCTCGGGTGGAAATGGAGGGCCCGCTCGGGCTAATTGTGGCCAAAATTCACCGCAAGTTTTCCCCACTCGGGCTGAAGAGCCACACGCTCGGGCATGGGTGCCCGTTCGGGCATAAAAGAGTGTGCACAATCGGGCATAAGGCCTG
>CM071874.1:7247197-7259037 GCA_036759665.1 Gynandropsis gynandra | reverse complement strand
AGATGAGGAAGTGGAGTTCAATTTGAACGACACACTTAGGCAACCTTGTATGGTAGACTCGGTATTCTACATAGATGTCTTGGAGAGACTAGCCGAGGAAGTTATCGAAGAGTTTGGGAATATGGATTCTCTTGAGATGGCTCTTCTAGCAGCTGGAGAGGGACTTTACAAGGGCCATAATGAAGTGAAGCATTATACAAAGCTGCTGGACGAAAAGGATACAAAAGAAATCCCGAGCGCCGAGTTAGATGCACTCCGAGCAGAATTCAGCGCGACCCGAGCACAGCAGGTCGCAACCTCAGAAAAGGATGGATTTTCGAGTAGTCCTCATCAAGGAGACTTCTTCAGCCCGAGTGGGGCAAACATGCGGTGAATGTTGGCCACAATTAGCCCGAGCGGGCACTCCATTTCCACCCGAGCAGGCACTCCCTTTCCAATCAGGTTCCTTGAGCGCCCGAGTCGTGCAAAGCTACGGGGGCCTTTTGCCTAAATGCCCGAGCGGGCACACCTTCCATGCCCGAGCGTGCAAGTCTTAATTTGTTGTTTCCGCTCCTTTCGCTCGGTGTTTGAGTGTTAACTTCAATCCATGACCTTGCACAAGTTGAACCTTGTTATTCAACAACGTTTTCGGGGTTAAATCGCCATAATCTCTCGTGTTTCTCCTCATGTCTTCGTTTCCTATACAAAACACGAAATGTAGATGAAGTCTTCGAATAAACTCGATAAATGAGTGAAATCTAAGTAATCTACTCAAAACTAGACCTAAGAATCACGTAAATACTACAACGGATTACGTGTTATCATCGGGCTAATTGCGGCCAAAATTCACCGCAAGTTTTCTCCACTCGGGCTGAAGAGCCACACGCTCGGGCATGGGTGCCCGTTCGGGCATAAAAGAGTGTGCACGACCGGGCATAAGGCCTGCACGAGCGGGTAGAAGCTGTGCCCGCTCGGGTCCTTGTTTTCCTCAACTAACTCCTAAGTTTTAGAACGGCCAAATAAGGAGAAATCAGATCTGGAAAAGGGGGATTCGAACCAGATTCGAAAGGAGATCATTCAGAGACATTAGGGCAGAAGGAAAAGGGAAGAAAGGACGGAACAAAGAATCGGGAGCAAGGAGGATCTATTGAAGACATCGGGTGATGAATAGGGAGCAATCTTATTCTCTTTCTATGTCGAATTTAGTATTCTCTTTTGTTTCCTTTGCTGTGTTCATGTCTGAGTAGATCTATTACCATGGGTTAGAGAGTATTGCCAGTATGTAACGAAGTCTTGTGCTTAATGAATGGTGGATCTTAATGCTTTCATACTTGTACGCCACTTGAAATGAATGAATTCGGTATTTGAACGTTTTTAAGATTGATTGGTTGATCTTAATGCTTCAATTCTTGTACGCCACTTGATTTGATGATATTAGAAGTCTAATAAATCTACGCCAGGGCATTAGACTTTGGAACTTAGCCATGATTTAGGGTTTAATCGGTTTAGAATCTACGCCAGGTCAATCGATTGAATCTAGGGATTAGGATAGCGGTCTTAATGCGTCTATGTATGTGAGATGCGCAATAGATATATTGGTATACGCATGCAAGATAGTGGACAAGTCTACGCCAGTCAGTTCCTATAGGAGAGCTTGAATTCCCTGAACTAGTGATAGTACCTAAGACCAATTATCTTGTTAGAACTTCGTTACATCGTTGTGCAACTCTCGACACCGATGGTGCTTAGTCATAAGTTTATCCCATCGATTAGTTTAGTTTAGTTCATTCCCACTACCATCATTATTCAATTTAAATGTCTTATCCATTAGTCTAATAGCTTTAAGGTTGCATCAGTTCCTTGTGTTCGACCCTAGTTACTACATGATCCGTATTCTTGCGGAAACGTTAGATCTAGGTAATTTATTACTTGAGTTAACGCACATCAGATTTGAAAACCCGATGCATCACGGTATACGACTGTCATAGTAGAATGAAGGAAACACATATCGATCCAGTGATTGAGAAGATAAGAAAAGTTGTCCCCAAGATGCTCATTCTCGGAGGGTTTCCTTCTTTGGCTTCTGGAGAAGATGAATGGAAGTATGAGTATTATGAAGGTCTGTCAGAGAACAAAAGCGGGAATGACTGTGGTGTTTTCGCCTACAAATTCGTAGAAGCCTCATTAATGAAAAGGAGGGATACTTTTCACTTAATTTTCGACGACAATGTTACTTCCATACATGAGAAGATGTCGACTGATATATTTAGCAATGGAAAACATATCCATCCACCCCGAGACTAACTTGATATTTTGGTACATTGTTTTTTAATGGAAGATGTAAATATTTGGTAACTTTTATTTTTTAAATATTTGGTACATTATCGCAGGGGTCAAAGGGTCGCAGAGGTACAAGGGTCGCAGAGCTACAAGGGTCGCACAGTCGCACTGGGTCACAGAGCCTCATGCGACCCTATGTGGACATTGCGACCCTTTCGGCTATTGCGACCATTGCGACCCTTGCGACCCATTTGTCCATTTCGACCATTTCGACTAGTCTTTTCAATATCAGACTACTGGCTTTTCCAATGCTAGCTATATTTTTTATTTTACCAATGCCACGTTCATGACCATTGCGACACGCCTCTGTTACCCCTATATTAAAAGGTTCATCAAATTTTCTAAGTCTCACCATAACATCCAAATGAGATGAGAATGAATCGGGAGAATCCCATCTCTCTCCTCTCTTCGTCTAAGTCTCTAATCCTAAATTCTCTGAAAAATCCTTGTTACCTTTGTGATCGTTTTGACCTTCGTCACGAAGGTCACATGGTGGACGCATGGCATCGTGTTGTCTATTTGTTACTAAAGGTCTTGGTAATCGTCGGATTCGATCTCTATGAAGATACACACAAGTACTTACAACGTGGATGGAGGACTTTGTGTTGTATCTGCACTACATAAGATCTTGGTAATTGGCGGACTCAGACATCAAGCTGTATCCGCGTTACCTAAGGTCACGATTGGAGGTCAACTTGGAGAAGGCGTTGTGTCACACACAACTCTCTTTACGGGGGAAGGCTCCGATGTGTCTCTAAAGTCGGTAAATTTGACATTTGTGACCTTATGCAACCTTTTTTTCCTTTTTCTTCAATTTTTTTCTTGCCTTTTTTGTAACCCTTTGAAACCTTATGTAACCTTATGTAACTTTTTTTGTAACTTTTGTGACCTTTGTAACCTTTGTGACCTCATGTAATCAATATTTAAACATTAAAAATGTCTTATTTTTCATCTATTATTCGTAAGGTTATGACCCATCCGACTCATGCGATCCAATATGACCCGTTATGCGACCCTCAATCGGATTAAATTAGAATCAAGTTTAAAATTGAACCCATTCGATGCATGCGACCTCATGCGACCATATATGACCCATATACAACTCATGCAACCTATACGACTCATGTGACTTGTCGTTTTGCTGTCAGACTCCTGTCTTCCGACCCATGTGACCCTTCCTACCCATGTGACTTGTCGTTTTGCTATCAAACTCCTGTCTTCCGACCCATGTGGCCCTTCCGACCCATGTGACCCTTCTGACCCATGTCTATAAGTTAACGTCTATGTCTCTTCTCTTAGTATGCGTATCTAACCCCAAATTTCTATGAAAATTCTTTTTTACCTTTGTGACCTGCGTGCCGCAGTAACCATTGTTGACCCAGGGCATCGTGCTGTCAATGTGTTACTCAAGGTCTTGGTAATCGACGAACTCAATCTCTATGCAGTCACTGATGAGTTGCAGGGGTGACTTAGGTGACGGTGTTGGGTCACTCTTGAAATGTGACTGGAAGAAGAAGTACATGGCAGTAGATAACTCTAGACTGCAATACCAAACAAGAAGAATGCAGAAGACTGGAAGACGTAGTACGTGGAAATAGAATGCGTGTAGAGTCTTTGATTGACATTATAAATGTATTGTTTTGATTTAGAATCTTTGATCGACCCTTGCGACCCATGAGACACTCAATTGGCATTAATTAGTTTGATGTTGTAAATGTATTGTTTTGATTGGTTTTGTCATTTTATCATCATAAACCCGTAAATTCGTCGATTTCGCATCCATTCATCAATATTAGCGACCAAGCGACCCATGCGACCCTCATTTTGCATTAATTAGTTTATCGTTGTAAATGTAATGTTTTGATTGGTTTTTGTCATTTTATCATTATAAACCTGTAAATTCATCGATTTCGCATATATGCGAACCATGCGACCCATACCACCCTCAATTTTGATTGGTTTTTGACATTTTATCATTTTCACCAAAATTCCCACCGAACGTTTCACCAAAATTTGATGTCAAGGTCATGTCTTATCGTATTCCAGCCGTTTCCTTTTTTTGAATAACGACACACTCTCTCTAACTCTCATCATCTTCCATCCATTTATTGCCGAAAATGCAACATTTACCTACTTTCGTCTAAATCATTCTTCCAAGCTTTCTGGAGAACTACCTCGTAATATCCTTCATCTCTCTCATTTGGTATGTTTATATAGAGAATGTAAAGATTTGACTTTTTCTTCGATTTTTGTTAGCGAACATTTCGACGAACTTCTTTGATGAGCATATTTACGGGAAAATGAGGGACAACAACACGGTAACACTTAAATCGGATGTGTCTAACAAAACATGGAAAGTCAAGTTGGATGGCTCAAGATTCACTGATGTATGGAAAAATTTCTCCAAGGACCATGATTTTCGTATTCGTGATTTCTTAGTTTTCCGTCACGAAGGTGACATGTTTTTTCACGTCACTAGTTTCAGAGATGATATGTGTAATCTACAATATGCATCATCAACATCATCCGTAGAAGTAGGGTTATCTTCTTCTGGTTAGAGGATTTTTACGGTACCGGTCACACGTTCAATTTTGGCCGTAGATACAGTGGAAAGTGAACTCAAACCGATTTAATCAATTCATCAAATCTGGTCGTATATGCATTAGTTCGGCGTCGTTGTAAATTTATTCGGTTATCGCAGACACTTCCGATTGAGTTTGTGAGGTTGAGTGGTCTTTGCGGTAGAAAAAGTAAGATTGATCTGATAATCAATTACGAACGGATTTGGGAGGCACATCTGAGGCTCGTGAAACGCGGTGGCGCTAGCATCACCAGGGGTTGGACAAAGTTTTGTCACGATCATGGACTTAACGTGGGTTGTACCCTAAAAGTCGAATTGTACACCGTTCGTGATGTACCTTGTCTACGGGCGTCCGTCTATCAAGGCTTATAATCAGCATAGATTGAATTCCGTTGTATTTTGATTATTTGAACCTCATTTGAATAACAAAATTCATGTTTGTATTTGGCTGGTTTTTTTACTATTATTCAATAGAATGTATTATTGTTAGTATCGATGTTTTTACGGATTTACTATTATTGTAACAAGAGTCGCAGAGGGTCTAAGGGTCGCTGGGGACAAAGGGTCATAGAGGTACAAGGGTTGAAGGGAGACAAGAGCCGAACGGAGACAAGGGTCGCAG
This sequence comes from Gynandropsis gynandra, assembly GCA_036759665.1. Classification (NCBI taxonomy): domain Eukaryota; kingdom Viridiplantae; phylum Streptophyta; class Magnoliopsida; order Brassicales; family Cleomaceae; genus Gynandropsis; species Gynandropsis gynandra. Next base: position 7,253,515 of record CM071874.1, on the reverse strand, counting down.
AGGTCCAAGTGGTTGCAGAGGTCCAAGTGGTAGCAGAGGTCCAAGTGGTCGCAGAGGTACAAGTGGTTGCAGAGGTCCAAGTGGTAGCAGAGGTCCAAGTGATCGCAATTTGCTAAGTTCGCAGCGAGTTTGAAGAAGATGGAAATTCCTATGCCCTTATATGAAGCAATCATGCAGATACCTTCCTACGCTAAGTTCCTTAAGGAAATCCTCACCAAGAAGCGTAGTGTGAAAGTGGAAACAGTGATGGTCACTACTGCAACACACACCATTATCTAACATGGGCTGCCACAGAAATTACCCGGCCGAGGTACCTTCGTCATCCCTTGTAAGCTGGGAAACATTACCATTGACAATGCCCTCTGTGACTTAGGGGCTAGTGTCAACCTCATGCCATTGTCAATGTGCAAGAAATTGGATATGAGAGAGATGAAATATACGAAGATGGTATTGCATATGACTGATCGTTTAGTGAAACACCCGATAGGTAATTTGGAGGATGTACCACTTAAGGTAGGTGATTATTACATCCTTGTTGATTTTGTGGTTTTGGATATGGAGGAAGATACAAGAATACCTATTATTTTGGGAAGACCATTCCTCAATACTGCCGATGCCATCACCCACGTAAGAGCCCGGAAATTAACGATGAAAATAGGAGAAGAAACAGTGGAGTTTGGCTTGGATGAGAACCTTAAGAAACCAAACATGGTAGAGCCCATATTCTCCGTTGATGTCTTGAATGAACCACTGGAAATAGCTCCCACGGCAAGAAAAAGAGGTGGTAATGCGGATCAAGATGATGTCCACGAGTACCGACAAGCCTCGAGAAATTTGGAGGAGATGCAACGTAATGGCGTTCGTGAACGCCCGATTGGTTATATTGCCTTCACGATCGATCTACATGATGTGCATGGTTGGGTGACCCCTTATGAGAACAACACGATCGGGCAGAACCACAACCTGACCCGTTCATCTCTCTCGGTGCCAATTAGGAATACATTAAGCCTGATCGGGCATCACAACCTGCACATACGTGCGGCCTCTTTACAACACAATACGATCGGGCAGAACCATGGCTCGACCCGTGCATGCTTCTCGGCGCAAAATTATAGAACCACATGCCCGATCAATCAGACTTATACCCGATCGGGTGCACACCTTGTAGCATAGCACAACCGGGCATAAGCTGAGCTCGACTCATGCACTCCTCTCGGCACAAATAGAAGATGTTTTTAGCCTGACCGTGTATCAAGTCACGCCCGACCGGACACTCATTTTGGAATGCAACACGACCGAGCAAACACAATGCCTGGACCATGCACTTGCTTCGGGATGACATGGCATGGACTTAAGCCTGATCGGGTAGAAGAAGGACACGATCGGGCTGACTGATCTTCCAAGGCGCACGACAATTTAATGTGTTATACCTGACCAAACAACACGACGCAGGAGACGTCACACACGATGAAGAGGACAACCACCTTGATGGTGATGAATAGAGCATTTAGGTCCAGCTCAGGACCTTAAACAAGCACTTTTTGGGAGGAATGTATGTACTTATTTTTATTCTTTTCACATGTATGTACTCAGTCAACTGTAACATTGTATGTATTTTCTCTTTTGGATTGTGTGATTCTTTTTTATAGGTTTTCAGCTTTGTCATCATCCATTACAGAGGAGATGCGTACAATATCCAGCTACACCACCAACTCGAGATAGCAAAAACACGCAAGGTGCACACGTTCTAACTTCCGTTTCCCGTGTGTTGGTATGTGAGTTTCTCTCATTGGTTCTGAACACTGATACAGTGTTCCGTTCGAGTTTGAGGGAATACTCTTCGAGTGACATATTTGTGATTAGGATTAGACGCTGATTTTTCTTTTTACATTTTCGTTACTTTCTTTAGGATTAGACGGATGGAATGTAGTACGAAATTTCAAACTTTAGCCATTGTTATGCGACTTTGTCGAATCGGGGGAACAATAGTCTAGGTTTGCTAAGAAAGACTCTTAGATATTGATTAACCTAGTAGTTGAGCATGAATCCATGATTTATAGCTGCATTTCGCCCTCTAGGTTGCAATCCCAAGTATCTATATCTCCGTGTATATCATTCATTCTTTACTTCGTTGGATACCTTTTACGGTTCATCCTTTACAGATCATTCGGTTTTATAATTTCATGCGCTTATACTCCACTGTCAATAGAATAAGTTTTTAACTATTTTAGCTTTACACTGACATGAGTACATCGATCTCGATGGTTTGGGTCTAAGTGGTAGGTTGAAGTGCTGTTCTACGTCGTAAGGGCTACAGTTGATGTGCGATCTCAATGGTTTGGTCTAAACAATCCGATAATAGAGGTTGAGTTCCCATTTTTTCCGATAATAGAGGTTGAGTTGCCTAATGTTCTTCATGCATCTAAGTTGTTGATTCACTGCATCGAGAGATGAGTATATTGATTTCTTAGATAGTGGATTTAGGAATCGAGAGAGTCACTTCCGATAATAGAGGTTGAATTCCCCATTTGATCTTCATGTATCTAGAAGTTCCATTGCTGGATTGGGAGACAAATAATGTTTATTCCCTATGTAGTGGATTTAGATTTGAGTTCCCCATTGATTGAGATAATTCGATTTCATGCTTCGTAGAAACATCCATTACATGTCTTGGCATTCCCGAAACCCGTGGTGATCTATCTTACTGAATTTAGTTTTGTTATTCCTTTATATATTTATATTGTAGTTTGATAACCATATATTGATCAATCTTATTCTCTTGATTCTTAGTTCTAACATTTGCACTAGTTCTCTGACTTCGACCTCCGGTACTACACAAACCGTATACTTGCAGTAGAGTGGTCTAGAAAATTAAGACTTCTGATTTCTGATCATCACCAGCTCTTCCTCTTGCTGACCATGTTGTCTTGCAGAAAAGCTAAAATGTTAAATGGTACAACTCATAAGCAGTGTTATTCCGACATTTTTTTTTCACTTTCAAAACAAAATGAGCCCTTGGTATAGACCAGTATATCGCTAAGCTAAATGTAAGACATGATAAAATATACCAAAATCGGTAGTTCTACTGTTGAAGCACTCAAGTTATTTGTATCCTTTAGTTGTGAAACTACAAGACCAGTCAAAATAATAATGGTTCGGTGATCACCATTTAAGAACAGTCAGAATAAGAATGTTTCTACTGCAAATTCCTTATCGGTTAAACAAAAGAAATGCAATGAAAATATATTTTAGCAACATGAATTCACAAAAACGAACCTAAACACAAAGAGAAATTGCTAATAACATTCCCGTTGTATCAATCCTAGTAAGTTAAATCTCAAATATGCTACTAGACAGAAGAAAATAGACTTTTCAGAGATGTTGTACCAACCACATAAAAAGCCAAAAACAAGCTTATAGAACGACCTTCGATGAAAGTGGAGGATTGACCGAGGAGTGATTTGATATTGTCCTTATAAACAAATCAAATGCAGAACAAACAAAGGACAACATGAACCAATAAAACACAAACAAATTGTGAGAGTCACCATAGTAGATAAAGAAATCAAAATTGTAGAACATACTTCATTTAATGCGCCAAAATTACCTCGACAAAAAAAGAAACAATCATTTCTTTACTGGAAGCAACATTATCTTCAACCATATTTCCAACAACTTTGATATAAGCCTAGAAGGACAAAATGACCTATAAGCAGCAATGTAACATGGAAAAACCTTTAAAAGATTATTTGCACGATGGATTACTTTACCTGTTGGTTTAGGGCATTACCAACTATGTATCCATGAATTTAGCTACGAATGCCAAGACCTGCGAATAAACAACTAGATTCACTTAGCCATCCCTTGCTTTATCTTCCAATTTATCTATATCTCAAGACCTACGAATAGAAGGAAAAATGACCTATATGCGACAATATAATGTGGAAAAACTAAAAAAAATATTTGCATGATGGGTTACATTACCTGTTGGTTCAGGGCATTACCAAGTATATTTCCATGAATCCAACTGCAAAAAAATGACTAGATTCGCTTAACTATCCCTTGCTTCCTCGTTTAGTGTATCTATATATCAAGCAACCCCAAGACCTTATTCATCCTTTTCATGACCACTTTTTCATTTTCAATATCTAAATTGGTTTCCTGATCACGTGATTTCTCTAGGTCATCTCTATTCCCTTTTATCTCTGAATCAAAATCTATGATATTAATATTCTACTATTTGCATATCCTTTGAACTTTCCAAACTAAGGTCCCTTCTTTTGAATCTTAAAACCTCCAACTGGACAAAAAAATATGGACCCAAGTGTAGAACTTACAATTTTAATTCGAAACGATTCTGTGGCGAATCGAATGATATTTGAGAGAATCTCAAGATCATAGAGATCTTCCTTCTCATGATGGCAACCTCGTCTCGCATAGGTGCGGTGGATTCCGGTGAATCGATGACGGCTAGGCGATGGGCAAACCCGAATATATATTAAAAGAGAGGTTTTTTTTTATTTTCTTCTAGTGAAACCACATCACTAGAGAAGAAAGCCTCTCTCATTTTTACATCATTTTATTTTTTATGTTTTTTTATGGCTGCTTTTATTAATTTTTGATACAAATGAACTTTATTTTTGTATTTCCATGACCGTTCTTCTACTTGTCTCTTCAGTTTCTTATTTGAGTCAAATGGTTCAGGGATTATCGACAATATCCGAGACAAGTGAGGTGGGTGTGGGACAATGCGAGTGGGCTAGGTGACGACATGCTATAAAATGACGTATTTGTGAAATCATTAACGAATTTTCAATCGTCATATATTGATAATTTTTAATGTTTTTATTGATAATTTTGAATATATATGTTGTCATTTTCAATTGTTCAATTTTATATTCAACGATTTCTAATGAAAATTTCAATGGAATCAGTTCATTGATAATCTGTTAAAAAATATTTAACAATGATTCGATGGTTTTGTTGTCATTTTAAAACAATTGACTGAAAATCCATAAAAAATATCCGTAAATATTCATGTATTCTTTTAAAATTATTAATTTTTGGGAATAACTATAAAATATCTAAATATTGAATAATTGTATTTATAATAAGTTTTGATAAAAACATCATGCTAGTCAATCAATATGATTTGTATTAGCCGTTGATAACTTCCGTACAAACAATTTTAACGAAATTTTTAAAACATGTGAAGTCAATTCAAAACACAATTAATAGTACAACACAAACTTTGCAATATGATCCTTAATAGCATTACTTTCTCTTTTAAACTTTTTCAATTGGTAAAAAGTTCTAATTTAGACTTTCCTTTGAAAAAATTGTAAACATGTTCTTCTTACACAAAATCCTCGAATTGATCCATTCATGAAAGATGAAGTTGGCTGCAATATGAAGGGTAGTCCCTCGATTTAGTTTTTAACGAACTAGACACATAATGTGAGTTGATCATATTTTCAAGTTCAATCCAATTGTTTTGAAAATAAAAGTTTAAATTTCATCGAATTAGACTTCCCTTGATACATGTATCCAACAAGTCTCAAAATGATAGAATTTGAAACCTTTCATTGTGGATGAGAAACCAATAAAGATGCATTTTATACTTTTGGACCCGATTTTAATTTGTAATGTTTAATCTACAAACACCTAACAAATGTATTGAAATACTTTACGGTAGTCTAGATCGGGTTTGGTGTTATTTAATACCTCGTAAGAAATGACGTCGTATAAGTATTTTGCTGAAAACTTATTGATGAGGTGACATGCTATTATGATGATATCTCCCATAATTTGATGTGCATGTGTTGATATAATATAATTGTATGCACATATTCAGTTAGTTACATGTTTTGGAAGCCTCCCAGAATGTTCACAAATGGTGGTATGTGTACTCCCCTCCATTGTCTGACATGAGACACTTAATTCTAGCATGGTATTGTATTGTAACAAAATTATAAAACTTTTTAAATGGACCAAATACATCACTTTTGGACGTTACAAAATATTTCTTAGAGTCTATAGATAATTTTAGAGATGTCTAACTGGTCTAGTGAATTAAATCAAAATAATGTTCATATTTTGTATTACATGGTCTAAATCCTTTCACAAGTTTTAGTGTAGTTATAAATTATAAAACTTGATTAGGACTAGATCACACCTAGACGACATATCAAGTTTTGACACTATTGTTGATAACACGTAATCCGTTGTAGTTTTTATATCATTTTTAGGTCTAGTTTAGATTATTTATATTTCATTCACTTATTGAGTATATTCGAAGACTTTATCTACATTTCGTGT
>CM071874.1:7210288-7244322 GCA_036759665.1 Gynandropsis gynandra | reverse complement strand
ACGATCCGTATTCTTGCGGAAGCGTTAGTCTAGGTTTTATCACTTGATATAACACACATCAATTGTCGAGGGATACTGCCGATTTAATTAGTTTATTTTATGAATCTAGGTCATTATTTCTTTTGTATTTTTTAGTTTGCTATTGACATCTAATTTTTTTTTTAAAATTTTGTCACTTGTAGGTACTTGGTTAATGATCAAAACCGCACGAATTTCTAGACTCGTAGCGTTCGATCAAGAAATTGAGAAGACAACAATGATAATATAGAAGGAAAAAATAGGAGGCATATGTTAGACAACGTTGAAAATGTAGTGCTGGAGGAGGAGACTTACAGAGCATGTACAACTTCTAAACACAGCCAACCCTTGTCCTACATTTGACACCCAAACATCGATCACATCGGGTCTGAGCTTTAGCCATTATTTCTGCAAATGCTAAACCAAATCACATTTAGAGGATGCCTAAATAAAGATGCAAACCTCCACCTCATGAGGTTTAAGATGTGTGATTCCTTCAAGTAGATACATGTGATGATGAACGAGGCGGTCATGCTAATAGCCTTATCGTTTCCTTCATGGATAGGGTGCAAGTGTTGCTCTACACACTAACGCCAAACTCTATTCACATGTAGAGTCAGCTAGAAGAGCGATTTGTGATGAGATTCTACCCACTGCACAAGATGTAGCTGTCAAAGAACAAGATCAATTTCTTTGCATAGGAAAACGACGAGACATTGTAGAAGGCATGGAAAAGATTCAAAGGCTATCAGCTTGTGTGGTCGCACAACGTGATGGTTCAAAAGTACCATATCTCCATATTCATTAAGGGGCTCAAGAGGATATGTGAATCTAGATCAGCACAACATGTACAGGATCGTTGCACGACTTTCATGTCTCAACCCTACAAGCCGAGCTAGCTGAAATGAAGCTGTCAACATGAAATGCAAAGCATCACCATCAAGTGATCTTGAAGAATACTAGAGAAATCAATCAAAAGTTTATTTGGTGGAGCAAGTGGGAGAAGAACTAAATTACATGGGGAATACCCCATGTTCAAACACTTACAATTTAGGTTATAGAAATCACCCCATTTTCATCTACAAGAACACCGACAACATGTAGAATCCACCATAATGGAACTATCAGCCACAAAGGAACTATCAACAGAGGGGAGCTCTTATGGTACCACAACAACCCCTAGCGGACGACGAGATCAAGCCCATCTTCTTGCAGCTGATGCAAGAGCACAAGACCCACAATGCAGAGCTTTGTAGAATGAAGGCTGATCATGAATATTTCAAATGAAAGATGAAACAACAGATTGAAGCAATCCACATGCACCTTAAAGTGTTGGTTAATCGAGTCTTCCATCTTGCAACAAACTCTACACGGGCAGCGGGATCATTCCTTGCTCAAAATCCCTGAGAGTAGAAGCTGATAGGATAAAGCTTGAGAATATAAACAAGCATTTTTTAGGACTATTTTTTCTTTTTCCTTTGGATTATTTTCTTTGAACCTCGGATTTTCTATTTCTTATTTTCTAGAGCATGTTATTTTATGGAATCTCTATTTGTGTCTATTAAACATAGGAACCGTAGAAACAACGAACAACATTTTGTTGAAAGAGTGAAAAAGAAACACTAAAATGGCTCAACCTGAGTGATCCTGGCTCTAAAAAAGCTTGGTCAAGTAACGGTACAATTTATCATTTCCTCTCTTCTAAACAAAACCTCCTGAGCAAAAACGTAGCTATTACATGCGACATCGGTTAAGAGATCTTTGTTGGCGAGGGAGAAACCAAGACCCAAACTAAACTCATGCTTTTCTCTTTTTTTAATCAGTTTTAAAAATTAATCATTTTAGTTTACATTTTAGTTTCTATTAGGAACGAAGGCGCTCATGAACAAGCGCTTAAACAAAATTAAGGTAATGCCTTTTCGCTCGACCATGTTAACTCTAGGCAAGTGAGATCAGACTTTACTGAAAGTTTGCATGTCGGAGCAAGTATAGACATTCATCTCGGGATACTCTTACTACACAACAAGATGTTTGGGAATCATGAAACATTGGTATTTCATATTGTGACGTTTCTCCAATTCTTTAGTTTCGTTTTTGTATTATTTTCATTTTTTTAATTTGCATTAAGCTATTTGATGTGATGAGAATGAGGCTCTACCTAAGATATCGAAAACACAAGGTTTAGACACTAGAGCTAAAGCCAAGAGAACGCAAAACGTGTTTGTTCGATGGGTGGCAGAAGGACTTGGCAAGACACCAAAAGGACATAAAGAGATGTCAATGGAAATGTATATGACGTGTCTACAAATCAATGAAGATGAGAGGAGTAAGAAACCAAGAGAGCCAAAGGCGTTTGGCTCGAGCAATATTCCGCTTGACCCGTGCGAACCCATTAGATAGGAGATGGTTGATGCGCTCAACCAAGTAGAGCACCACTTAATCCGAGCAAAAGGATTGACCACTAGGCCCGAGCAATAAGGTACTCGACTGAGGGTTGGAGAACTTGATCGATAATAGGGTTTACTCTACCTTACATCTTTTAGTTTGCGCATTTAAGAGTCATTACACTGATGTGACATATAAAGCTGGGTTTAATTAATATGTCTTATTTTATTTAGTTTTTATTATTTTTTGGTCTCTATAAACAGAGGATCCAATGTATGACGTATAACGTAGAGATTAATAAAGTTGTCTTTTTTTTTATTGTTATCCTAGAGGTTTGACTATTGAAATTTCGGAGATTTTGGGTTATTAACCGACATGTCAACACTAGATCATATGTGTTATGGCGTCATTCGTTGCCTCTAAGGTTTTCTACTCAAGTGGTATCAAAACCATGTTCTTGCGGTAGCCTATTTAGTTTAGTTTCTATCTTTTTATCTTTATTCTTGTTATATCTTTTTAGTTTTATTCAGTTTAGTTTGTTTTTATTTGTTTTTATTGTTTGCGAAAAAGAAAGAAGAAAAGATATGAAAAGGAAAAACACAAAAAATAAGAAATAGAACAACACTAAAAGGGAAACTACAAAAAAAAAGAAGAATGAGAAAAGAAAAAAATAAGAAGAAGAATAGATGGGAAAAAAGTGCAAAAAAAAAAAAAATTTGGAAGGGTAGAAGAGAAATAGATAGAGTTCTTAGTTAGGAAGAACAATATCTTAAATTAGGAAATTTCATTTAAATATCGACATAACACACTTGTAGCATCAAGATTTAGTTTTAGTGTCGGGAATTAACTTCGAGGTTTATCTTCAGTTCCAAAATAAATTGAAGAGGAGGAATTGAGGAAAAGACATCGACGCTTAAATGGATCAGTTTCTTAGTAGTCTCAATCCTGATATACAAGACCGCATGGAAACTCGCCATTGCATAAACATAGATGATTTGCTGCACCTAGTAGTATAGATTGAGAAACAACTAGGAAGAAGGGAAAAACGTTCCACGAATACGGTAATTCATCCAACTATCAGTCTAAAGCTAATTGGTTTGATAAACCGAACACAAGACACAAGATAGAACAGAAAGTGGAGGCTTCACGACCCAAACATCGGCTCCTATCGAGAAACCTCTACAAAACCATAATACTCATTGTTTCAAGTGCCAAGTTCAGGGACACTTTCTCTAGATAGGTTGAATAAAAAAGCTATGATCATATGGTCTGATGGATGAAATGACTTCCGAAGATAAAAACCCACCAAATCACATGAATTTACTTAATTCGGATGAAGAGTTTGAGGCTGTAAAGGGAGAGTCACCAGTACAATGTCGAGCATTAAATTTACAAGCTAAAGAGAAAGCCATTGTACAAAGGAAAAACATCTTTGACACACGAAGACTTGTGCAAGTGTGTAGTATCATAGTGGATGGAGACAGTTGCACGAAAATGGCTAGTGCATCACTTGTGGAAAAATTAGGATGAAATACCATGAAGCATCCCAAACCCTACAAGTTGTGTTGGCTACACGAGAGTGGCGAAACCACATTTTTTCATCAAGTGAAGATTTAGTATAACTTTGGGAAGTATAAAGATGAAATGTTGTGTAATGTCATTCTAATGCAAGCGGGTGACTTCCTGGTTGTATGACCATGACTGTTTTATAATCGAACGTACTACGATGGGTTCTATAACAAGTATTCCTTTGAATTCAAAGGCTGACACATTCGCCTAGCCCCACTCACACCCAAGGGGGTATTCGAGGAAGAAGTACGGTTACTAAAGAGTAATACGATAGAAATTGAAGTGAGTGACCATGAGGTAATTAACAAAAATGGTGAGGTCTTAAGAGAAATCCAAAAACATGTCTTTGAGAGACAACCCATGAGCATAACATTTTTTTCGATGACAATGAGCGAATTCAAAAGGGCTTGGCACTCAAACTAGCCTATGTATGTACTCTTATTCCAATAGTAGTATTTCAATGACAAACTCATCCCTTATTAACTAGAGCTGTCACCGAGTTATTCAAGGGTTTTGAGCACATATTTCCTGATGAAACACTTTAGGGTTTACCTCTAATTCATGGGATTGAGCACCAAATTGACTTCTTACCTGGTGTGAGCATTCCAAACTAGCCAACCTACGGAACCAATCCCAAGGAGGCTAAAAAAACTCAAGAGAAAGGCCCTTAAACTCGTGGGGAAGGGATACATGCCATAAATTATATCATTGTACGTTGTACAAGTGATACTTGTGCCCAAGAAGGATAACACATAACATATGTGTGTTTGGTTATCGTTCAATCAACAACATTAAGGTAAAGTATCATCACCCCATAGCTCATTTAGATGAAATTTTAGACGAATTGTATGGATCTTTCATATTATCTAAGATATATTTGAAGAACTGATATCATCATATTCGCATGAAGGAGGCTGATGAATGACTTTCGGGTTAAGTAATAAACGATGCGATTCATTAATCATTTTTCATAGGAAGTTTATAGGAAAGTGGTTGTATACTTCGATGACATCCTAGTGTGCAACAAGACTTTAAAAGAACATGTAGGGCACCTACGATCAGTTCTCGACATGTTTGTTGAGCAAAAACATGTACGATAATCTTAATAAATGCATTTTGCACTAATTGTGCATGAACAGGGAATATCCGTTGATGAGGAAAAGATCATGGCCATACACAATTAGTCGAGCCCTAAGATTGTTGGAGAGGTCTGAAGCTTTCATGGACTAGTCAGCTTCTAGCACTGATTCATAAATTACTTTGGTACTTTGGATGTCACCTTGACCAATGTAGTCAAGAAGAACACCACATTCCAGTGGGGCGAAGCTTAAGAGAGGGTCTTTCAAACCTCAAACGATAAATTGACACTAGCTCCCTTATTGACATTATCTGATTTCCCTAAAACATTTAAAATTGAATTTGATGCATTAGGTGTAGGAATTGAGTGGTGTTTATGCACAATATAGAGAAATTTGGATACTTCAGTGAGAAACTTAACGAAACACAGTTATGCTACCATCATATGACAATGATCTATATGCATTGATGAGAGCGCTCTAGACGTGGCAACATTATTTATGGTCTAAGAAGTTCATGAATCATACTGATCATGAATCACACAAGCACCTCAATAATGACAATAGAAGTTAAACCATAGACATGTCAAGTGGGTGGAGTGCATAGAGACCTTCCCGTACATCATCAAGTATAAGAAAGGTAAGGAAAACGTTTTTGTTGATGTATTATCTCGGCATTACAGTTTGCTTTATGCAATAGACGCAAGGGTGCTCGGTTTCAAACACATTAAAGATGTGAATGAAACTGATCTTCAATTTGTCGATATATTCAAGTCATGTGAGAACACCGCCACATGTAAGTACTTTTATGTCGGTGGATGTTTATTTCATGAAAAGACATTGTGTGTACCCCAAAGTTTTGTTCGGGATTTACTTGTTCATGAGGCAAACAGAGGAGGACTAATGAGGTATTTTGGAGTGGCTTAGTCTTTTTCCATATTGTAAGAACATTTCTATTTCCCCACTTGCATCGAGAAAGCGAGCACATCTACGAAAGGTCTATCACATGTAAGAAGGCCGAATGCCGGTTGCAACCCCACAATATGTACTTACCTATTTTGAGTCACCCCTGACATATATTTCCATGGATTTTGTGTTTAGTTTCCCTAGATCTAAATTAGGACACGACTATGTTTTGGTTGCACTTGATCGATTCTCTAGGATGACTCATTTATTACATGAAATAAAATTGATGATGCATCACATGTAGGTGTGTTTTTCTTTGGAGACATTTGTACTATTGTAGTGGATTTCTAAGACTATCATGTATGATGAAGATGTTAAGTTTTTGAGTTACTTTTGAAAAACACAGTGGTGTAAGTTAAATACCAATTTTTATTCTACATTACCTATCATTCTCAGACTGATGGATAAACATAAGTTGTTAATAGGACCTTTCCGACCATATTATGATATATCTCAAGAGTAATTTTATTTTTCTCCTATTGAGATTGTTTATGGCTTTAACCCGCTTACACAATTAGACATGGCCCCTTTACCATCATCGGAGTTTACTAATTTTGATGAAAAAACAGATTTTTGAAATAGATACACGAGAAGGCATGAGCAAACACAAAAAATAAGACAAAGTGACATGCACACATGCAAAAGAAGGAAGAAAGAAGGTGATCTTTCAACCCATTGATATGGTGTGTATTCATTTGCGCAAGGAGTGTTTCCTCAGCAGTGTAAAGCCCAGTTTATGCCCTGCTGCCATGAAGCATTCAATGTGCCAGAATGTATCAATGAGAACGTCAACAAGATTGAGTTGCATGGTGAGTACAATATTAGTTTGAGTTATGATGTTGCTGAGTTGGCTTGTTTTGATGCAGATGATTATCCTGATTTGAGGTTAAATCCTTTTGAAGAAGAAGAGGATGAAGAGGATGAGACTTTGTCCAAGACACCGACAACAAAAGGACCGGTCACCATACCTAGAGGTAAATGGATGTATAACATGTTTTCTCAATTGGTGGTGGAAGAACTTGCTAAGGCACCACATGGACATGAAGAGAAATCAATGTATGCTTATGTGATGTGCCTACTAGTGAGAGAGGATTAGAGGAGCAATAAGCTAGGAAAGCTAGAGGCCCTTGCCCCGAACAATGTTCCGCTTGTTCCAAATGAATCCACTAGAGAAGAGACGATTGATGCGCTCGACCTAAGAAGAGGACCACTTGACTCGAGCAAATCCTCCAAACCAATTGAGCATACGAAAGGATGGAACTCTTGCCCCAAATACTAAGGGACTCGATCGAGCAATCGGAGAACTCGACTAAGCATAGTTGTTGCTCTACCAAATGTACTTTAGTTTCTACAGAATTATGGTTAAGACTTAAAAAGAGCTCAGCCGAATAATTACATTGTGCGGCCAGAAATTTGGGTTGGGTTTAGTAAATTTTTTTTCTTGCTAATCCTAGAGATTTAGCTATTTGAACTCTTGGAGACATTCTAGCTTGTTCACTGATTTATCAACACTAGATCACAAGTATTGTGTCGTCATTCGCAGTGTCTAAGGTTCTGTAGTTGGGTTCTAGTTAGAGTTTAGGACGTCCTTTTTTGGGAAGATAAGTTTTAGGTTATACAATCGGTTTACTATCGGGTTTCATTCCAATTTAATCCATATAACAACATAACATTTATCTAGGATAACATATTATGTTTATCTCGGTGTATGGTACTCAAGACTTTCTTTGATTGAGATTTCAAATTCTCATGTGTAAATGCAGCATCAAAAGACCGTGAGTTAAATGATGAAATATAGGATGGAACACTTGAAAACACGCCTAGCAAAAAAAATGTGCAATAACATATCCCTACGCTTACTAATATCAAGGTTATGTGATCCGATGTTTCTTGTTGCTAATTAATTATGGTTGTCCCTCACGTGTTAGTTCGACACAAAGGATAGTTTCAAGTCAAAGTTCAAGGGAGGCATATATTAACATCATATCAACTACTTAAGATCATTTAGGTTCCATCATATGTTAATTTAGGATCATTTTAGGAGAATAATTTTTTAAATCCAAAAATGTATACACTTAGCTTGCATCTTAACTTAGCGATAAAGTAATGGAATATTGTTTAAGAGATTGGAGAATATTTCTTGCTCAAATGACTTTGTATTTTGAATGAATTGTAGAACATAATTCACTTAGAAAATTCAAAATTTGATTTTATTGTTTTGTGGGATAAACTCACATGTATTCACCTTGAGATCGTCCTAGAATCTTAGTTGTCAGCTAATATATTTCCTAACGAGTCGTTTCGTATTCTTTGGAGTATTAGGCTCTTTTCATCTTGTCTGAGTTTACTGTAAAACGTTTTACTACAATAAAAACCAGATATCTCGCCCGAGGGTGATGACCATCATCACGTGTGAGTTTTACCTCTGGTTTACATTCTCTTTACTCTTTTTCGAAGGACTACAATTCCACACATGAAAAAAAGAGACAAAAAGGACAAAAATACCAACTTCCGCATATAAAATAGAAAAAAAATGAATGAAAAGTTCAAATCTCGGAAAGAAGAAAAATCTACGAAAAATACGTTTTATCACTTCCACCGAGCCTTACCTAAACCATTTTCACTGAACTCCTCCTTAGAAAAATGTTAAATAGATTTAAGAAATATGCTTGGTAGGATCTCTAGTTCGTTCTTTAATGATTTCTAGAGTTAGCATAAATCCCACGAGTTAGGATCTTTCCGCAAGTTAGAGGACTCTATAGAAAACTAGCTTGATTTCATCCACGATTAACGCAGTCTAAATGAACATAAATATTCTTAAAATCCGTTCGGATCTTGTTTTAATTTTTTCTCCCTTTTTAAAGCTATTCATTGCCGATATTTTCTCGAGGATGAGCGAAATCCAGTCCACACTTTGTTCTATAATTTGCCATATGTTTCTATCTGATTTTGCACTATTTTAGTTCGTTTTTATGGATTTTTGCGTCGTTTTGTGATATTGGAGGTAATAAGCACTAAGGAGTACACTTTGGAAAAATATGACAATTTCTTCCACGAAAACGGGCATCATTGACAAATCCAAGCATATCGAAGTTGATTTCTCAAAGGTTTTAAAGGATTCACCCATGCAGAACATCGGTCATAAATTGCTGTGATGCAACGAAATTCTTCCAAAGGAATTACTTGACCTAAGAATAAGGCAGCTCGGTCGAGCTTTCATCCATAAAGAAGTAACATTTTCTCTAGCGGATTTGATCGATCCAAACGGTCAAAGTTGAGCCTATTTACACAATAGAAGCATAGAGCAACCAAATACTCAACCCGAGCACATGCGAGCTCGGACGAACAAATCACTGAATTGACTTAAAATCCAAAATTTAAATTATTTAAGTGAGGCAGAGTTTATCTCTTATAGGGGGAAATTTTTTGAAATAAAGTAAGGATGTGAGGGGACAAAAAGGGCGAGAGAAAACAACCTTAGAGAGGATCAAAGGTAGACAAATACTCCAAATTTGTGCATAAGAGTGAATATGTTATCTTGACTATGTTGGAGCACAGAATAATTGGTAAGAATGAGTTGAATACAATGTTATGGCAGCAATTGATTGATAAATTGACTTAGAATTCATAATCTTTCTCTTTACATGTTTATTACTTAATTTAGTTAACATGTAGATCCATAGGTTTTATCATTGTTGTAGATTAGAATATTATGTATGCCAATCTAATGAACCCAATTATCAGAATACTTATTATTAATTCCATGATTTAATGCATATTTTACTCGTTAAATTCGTGAATGGATCTCATGAATAGATTGTCAGTTGGTTAAGTTTAGATGGAGACATCATATTAGGTAGATCAAATGCATTAGATATAAATGAATAATCATATCGAGAAGTAGGTTAATCACTCTACGAGTGAGGATATCAAGAGGTAGCATTAAATGTTTAGGTCATTGCGTAGTACTCTAGATGATTGGATAGGAATTTTCACTACAAGAGCATGTAGGTTCATTAATCATGTTTGGTTTATAGGTCAGTAGATGGAGACATCTGTAATTTGTACAAGAGCAATAGGTCCGCGGGAGATGATTGAATAACTCGCACGAATAGAAATGATATTTCAAAATCTTTAGCTAGTTCACATATGTAAGAACAATATTCGAGCCTAGAAACATTGTTCCGATTTGTATATAAAATTAGCTAAGTTTAGATTACATGTTAATAGGATACATTGACTCATCTTATGCACGCTCATGACCTTACTTTTCAAGATGATTAATTTAAATCCTACATATTCCTTGTGTTCGACCCTAATACTACACGATACATATCCATGCGGAATGTTTAGTCTAGGTATAAATTATAAAACTTGATTAGCACTAGACCACACCTAGACCACGCATCCATTTGCGATTTTTATGTTCCCTGAATAAGGTTGGACTTTATGTATTAAATCAATTTTTTATCACGTTGCAAGTGGTTCAAAATTTAACTATATTGTGATTTTTATATTTATGAAGTAGAACTATTGATCAGGGCATCACAAAGAAAGCGAACCTCGAACGGACGGACAGAACAGACTGGTCGAATGGCCAAGACAATGGCCGAGGAAAGGAAGCAGCGTGCGGGACGCTGACGAGGACGTGCAGGATGCTGACAAGGACATGGATATTTGGGACACTGATGAGGATGCATTGGCCAATAGACGGATCGCGTATGAGACTCGCGAGGAAACAGTCGCGTCCGAGATTCGCGGGCCACCGAATTCAGTAATGAGAGTTTTTGCAAAAACACCCAAATGAAAGCCTTCCAGAAGTCCAAATTCAATGAAACAAAGACCAATTGAACCATCACTTAACGATCTTTCAGGTGAGTACCGGACCACCACCGGCACGTCAATTTTCTGGTGACATTCCGGCGACGTTTCCGACGAGACCCCTAATGCACACTTTGAGCCAAATTCTGAGATTTCAAGCATGCTAAAGGGGCCTTGGACTAGATCCAAGACCAAGAGGCTACAGGAAAAAGGTTCAAGACATATTAGAAGCCTAAGAGATTGAACAGAAAGATTTAAAGGGTTTAGAGCCTCACAAGCCCATGGACCACACAAATATCCATCAAGAGGAAGTGTCATGGATTTGTATCATTCCAATTCCAATTTGAATCGAAATTGTACCAAGAACACCTGTCATTTATGAATTATTTCATGCATAGTCTTTAGGACTAGAATCTAGGAAAATTGGGATCAATAAGAAACTTAGGCGTTTAAATAGAATTGTAATGTGGGGGTTTTGTTTTGGCTTTTTTCCTTTTTTAAAAAAAGCACGCGTGAATAACATACCCGTAAGTGATTTTCGAATCAAATACAAATCAAACGAGCTTAGCGCATTATTCTTGAGATTGAGAGATTCATCTCACATAAATCGATTAAGTCCGAGACTTGCTCGACTCGACTTATCAAGTAACGAACCACGGTTACTTCTGGCGTCTTCTATCGTCCTAAGAGTTCTAGAGGTGCATATGCTCAAGGATTTTGGACGGTCTCACTGAGATTTTTGTCAATGTTCTTCAGCACGTATTCACCTACGGGTTCAAAGGTATTCATCCGCACAAACGAGTGAAACGCACGATCTAGCCTTGCATCAGTTGGTATCAAAGCCACTTTTTCACACGGTTGTGTGTATCCAAGTTTCTTAGTTCAAGTCGTTTCTTATTCAACATTGTTCAGTTTTGGATCGAGGAGGTTTTCATTAACCAATTCAGTCCATAAAGTCCCTTTCCATTTCGGTTTTAAGTAACTAGTGCGTCCATCGATCTAGTTGCTTCTTGTTCATTTTATTTCTAAAGGATTTGGTTGTTCTCTCTCTTTTAGGTTTAGCGAAGGAGTCATTTAGGGTTTAGAATAAAAAAAACCGGCCAAAGAGCCTAAGAACAACAAAGAGAAAAGAAAGAAAAACAAGGAGAAGAGAAATGGCCAAAGAGCCTAAAAAAACAAAGAGAAAAGAAAAGAAAAAATTAAAGTGGAATCAAAGAGCCCGAAGGGCCACTCTTTAGAGGCTGAACCAAAGAGACACCATCCTAAGTTCATCACCAAAATGAAGGCTCAACACACAAGAAACACACCACACGTGCGGCAAAGAAATTGGACCTGGACAACTAACACGTTTTGAAAACATGAGTTCGAAGATCGGAAGTCTTAAGGAACCTGAGATCATCCCACCAACAGAGTTCAAAGGTTAGTAGACCTCACAATCATTGGGGACTGAGCTTGATAAGAAGGTTGAGTGATTACCTTCGTTTGAATTCGTTTATGGTAGGTTTATTCTCAATTTCTTTTGCGTGAGTACTAACTTGTTTTGGTAACATTTCCTTTGATTCATCATGTCCAACGAGATTGAAGGATCAGTGAATAGAGCAACGGAGCCTCAAGTGACATGAGAGGAGTTTCAACCTCTCCAAGAGCAAATCGCAAATCTCACACGTCTCCTCACGGTTAAACAACAACCACCGCAACTCGAGAGGGGAGAACTGGCTCATCCAAGGCCCAATCATGATCAAGTCGGGCCTGAGATACCACCTAGGGGAGGCCAAGGACCACAATGCAAACCTGAATTTTGTTCGATATGGCGGGCAAGGCAGAAACGAACGCTCCGATGATGAAGATGATCTACCCCTCATGGCAAGACGAGGGCAGGAGTGAAGAGCGCCACATAGAGACTTCCTTGACCATGACAACGGTGATGTGAGAGTGAACATTCCCATGTTCACCGAGGGTAGCGATACAAAGGCATACTTGGAGTGGGAAAGGCGCTTGGAGATGGTGTTTGATCTCCACGAGTATATCAAGCAACGAAAGATGAAACTAGCCATTGCTAAATTTAGTGACTACGCTTTGATTTGGTGAAATCGACTCATCCATTTCAGAAGGATGAACGGCGACCAAACGATCAACACATGCCGAAAACTCAAGCAAATCATGAGAAGCCAGTACGTACCTTCGTATTTTTATGAAGAATTGCGTAACAATCTGAATTTCCTTGTGCAGAGATCCTTAATCGTTGAGGGATTACTACAAGGAGATACAAAAGTTGAAGGTGAGGGTGCAAACTCAAGAGGACGAGTGAACCAGGACCGCTTCAAACGGGCCTCCATCAATATTTTGGAGCAAGTGGAGCCACATCGGTTCCAAACGCTCAACGACCACTGAGGAGGTCGAGACACCAATGGTACGGAGGAAGCAACTCAAACAAGCGGAAAATTTTTTCGCAAAACAGTCATCCAGACCGGGATACCTAGAGACCTGATCGGGCAGAGCAGCGACCCACACGCTCAGAGGTGCACCTAGACCGGGCACAACCCAACACGGACCGGGCACAACGGTCAGAATAAGGACTCGGGCAGAATTTGAGGGGAAGCAACCGAGCACCGAGCACCGAGGCCCGATCCCAGACCCGACTTCCAACAGCCCAGGAGGGGGAACAACGACCCACAGACACTTCGAACCCGAGACATCACTTGTTTTCGGTGTTCCGGACGAGGGCATTACGCGTGGGATTTCCCAAACCGATGTTCCATGGTCATTCTCGAAAACAACAATATCGAGGTTGATCATTCATCTTATCGAGAGCAAGACGTAGAGGAGGAGATAGACGAGGAACCAACGCTTGGAGGACTCGTGGTGACACGACAGCTCCTTAGCAGACAACCTAAGGACGATGCGTCCGAAAAACGGGAGAACATCTTCCACACCCGAGGCCACATCCACGACAAGATATGCAACATCATTATCGATAGTGGAAGCTGTACCAAATTCACGAGCACCATTCTAGTGGAGAAGATCGGACTCCCCACCCTCAAGCATCCGAAGCCATACAAGCTCCAATGGCTCAACAACAGCAGAGAGACGAGGGTCACCAAGAAAGTTTGGGTACCGTTTCGGATTGGAAGATACGAGGATGAGATCCTCTATGATGTGATACCCATGCAAGCAAGTATCCTCTTGCAAATCTAACCTTATAATATTGATAACGACACATTGGTTTTGTCCTTTAATCAATAGTTTTGTCTCTCTTTCAAAGCACCTCGATTTTCTTTTCTCCTCTGACGTAAAAATTCCGCTTCTCCCAAATTAGATTCTTCGCGAGTAGCTTCAAATCGACATCAGATCCACCCCGAGTAACTTCAAATCAAAATCAGATTCATCTCGAATAGCTTCAAATCGACATCCGATTTGTTGAGAATAGCTTCAGATCAGCATCAAATTCACTGTGAGTAGCTACAAATCAGCATTAGATTCACCGCAAATAGGTTAAAATCTTTTGTTGTCAACAAAGAAGCTCCACATTAGGTACGTTCGTAAAAAAACATGGTATATATGTGATTTTTGAGCTTGGATTTAAGTTTATTTTTAATTTTAGCATATTAATGGTGTATATGGAGAGATAATGACATTTTTCGTGTTTCTTTTGTGAATTTGATATCTAAATGGAAAAGTAGAATAACCCGAGTGAGTAGTGAGTAATCGATTCAATTCTCCTTCAGTCAAAATGAGTCTTATAGTGTTGTAGCCAAAACGAGTCACCGAGTCAATTGGAGTGCGTCAAATGGTTGCATTGAGTCACATGGTCGCATTGGGTCACATAGTCGCATTGGGTTACAATGTCTCATTGACTCGCGTGGTCGCACTAGGTCATAGAGTCATATTTAAACATATGGTCGTATTGGATCACAAAGTCTCATCGAGTCGCACGGTCTCACTGGGTCACAGAGTCATATTGAAACACATGTTCGCAATGGGTCATAGAGTCGCATTGGGTCACAAAGTCTCATCGAGTCACACAGTCGCATTGGATCACAGAGTCATATTGAAACACATGGTCGGAATGGTTTATAGAATCACATTGGGTCACAAAGTCTAATCGAATCGCACGATCGCACGAGGTCACAGAGTCATATTGAAACACATGGTCGTACTGGATCACGAAATATCATACAAGAATTTGCCCTATTTTTATGTTTTTCTTACATGTGTAATGGGTTTAGGAAAATCACACTAATTTATTTTTGCATGATAGTAAATGGAAAAAACTTAAATGGAGAATTTGAATGGGTTGGAAGAGTTCAGGAAAACAAGAGAATATTTTTCTATTGTCTTCCAATTAGTCTCGCATACCAACAACTTATTAATGAGTTCTGCAGAGAGATGATGGTGGAAAAAATACAATGAAGTTGAAGTTAAACTTGTGCCCAATATTTTTCAAAATACGAAGCCCACATATATGATCAATGACAAGAATCTTATTTACTATCTTCTTGATCAAATAAGAAGAATTCGACCTCTGCTTGATCGAGTAAGAAGAATTCGACCTCTACTTGATCGAGTAAGAAGAATTCAACCTCTACTTGATCGAATCGGCAAATGTGAAGTGTGAAATAGAAATCGAGAGGGAAGTTGAACCTCTAATTCCTGATTTTGGAAGCATTGCTATACTAGGTGAGAATGGAGGTGTTGTAAATTATGAGGACTGTGTTATTCCAGGTTCAAATAACAAAAGTAGAGTTGGGAGTAATCCGATAGAAACAATAAATATTTTGGATTCAGATAAATCTGATGGTGGTTGTGCCATGAATATGGCCATTGATTAAGCTAGGGTTTGTGGCAATAATGAAGGTGATAATGATGTGCCAACAAAGAATAAGGATGGTGATGGTGAGAATAACTTGGAAATTGTAGTTTATGAGAAGCCAAACAATTGAAATTCAGACTTTGAGTTCGAAGATGGATTGCAATTTAAAATATTGAAAGATTTTGATAGCAAGGAGGATATACATGCATTTGTAAGGAATGGTTCACTTAAAACTTCTTTTTGATATGAAACATTGAGATCTGATTCAAAGCTGTAGGAAGTACAATGCAAGTTTGCTGGAAATGGTTGTAAGTGGAAATTACCTGTGTCATCAATATTGAATCCCAAATGGTTTAGTCTGAGAACACACTATCCTATTCATAAGTTTTCATCTGCATCTAAATCGACAGAAGCTACAAAGGGTATAACACAATTGGGAAAAGATAATTTGAATTCGGAATATGCCAGAAAATATGAAACACTTCTAGCAAAAGAATTGATGGCATGTGAAAAAGCAGAGTACGATGCTGATTTATCACATTTGATGGAATTAAGAGGCAAATGTAGTGCTCAAAAGGAGATTCAGGGTGACAACTTTAATGATAATATTAGGCTTCCAGGGTAGTTGCACATGTTTACAAAAAGAAATCTTAGATCTATTTCAAATCTTCAGCTGGAAGGTAATGAGAAAAACTTCAAATACCTTCTTATGAATGTGGGAGCGACTATATGAAGATGGAAATACATGCCTAAAGTGGTTGTTAAGAAATGCAACATTTCTAACAAAAGTGGACAAGGGAGCACTAATCGTGGCAACTTTGAAAGATGGTAAATAACACCAATATACTCTAGCATAGGGAATGGTGAACATCATCACGAATCATGTACTAGGTTTAGGGCACGATTAAAAGAGGTGATACCAGATGAACGTGTTGTCATTGTGATATCTGATCGCCATAAAAGATTGAGTCAAACAAGTGTACAAAGAAGCTGACCATAGTTTTTGTGTGTTGCATATATTGCAAAACATAAAAAGCTATGTAAACCAAGGTAGAATGAGTCCTAAGGGTGATACTGTTGCGGAAATATTCTTCAAATATGCAGCAACATACACATTGAACGAATTTGAAAAGGTATTTAATGATTTGAAGGCCAGGTGTAAATATGACTTTTGTAAGTTTTGTAGTTGTTGTGACCTTTGTGACCATTGTGATCTTTGCGCATGTATCCTCATGTTGCAAATGATATAGAGAAAGAGGATATTGCTCTTGTTAAGTGGCAAAAATGCAAATTTAAGGGTGAAAGTTGCAACTTATTAACAACTAGTGGGGTCGAGTTAATAAATTCCACGTTGAAGATGACAAAATTTATTTGGTGCTAGCGCTTTTAGATATTTGTTTTAGAAAGACAGTGGAATAGTTCAATAGGTATAGGTCACGCAACTACTAGTCATAATTTTCAAAGGGTAACCGATCACTACGTTTTGTACATATTTTATGATCCATATTATGATCGATTTTGATGACCGTTGTGACATTTATGTGTGATTATTTATTAGTTTTACTTGTTTCTTTTGTTATTATGATTGTAGGATTTAATAAGTGATAATTGGGGCAACACAGAATGATAAACGATGAAGAAGCGAATGACAAGCAAGACCATTTTTCCCAATTACTTGCACAATGTCTCCATTGACCAACATAAGACCACTCTTATAAATATCTCCATAATGTCCAAAACCACCCACACCTAGCATGGACGTCAAAGTATGGAAACCAAGCATGGAAACCAAATATGGAAATCAAAGTATGGGCACCAAACATGGACATCAAAGTATGGGCATAAAGTATGGGTAGTGGAACACCAAATTATGGGTACCAAGCATGAGAACCAAGTATGGGCATCAAAGTATGGACACGAAGCATGGACACCATAGTATAGGCACAACGTATGGGTAGTGGAGTACTGAGCCATTTTAGTGTTTTTTTGTTTTCTCTCATGTTTTCTATATAAGGAGCTCCAACCCTCATTTGTAAGACAAAAGTTTTGAGTGAAATACATTTGAGAGTTTCGAAATGAATAGTTCTTAGCCATTAGAGAGAGCTACACCACTTGGATAAACGAAGAGAAACTCAAAGATGGGTTATGAGTCATGTTCCCCTAGTTATTCGCTCTCGTTTCTTTGTTTTCTCTCATGTTTGTTATATCTCTTCAGTTACCATTTTCTTAATCGTCCAAGACTATTTAGGTTTGATTTGTGTTGTGTAGACCCTATGGGATCGATACCTATCTTATACTACACATGTACCGTGCACTTGCAAACTTGGTTTAGATATTTGTTTGGAAAAGACAGTGGAAGTGTTCAATAGGTATGGATTGGAAGCACCTACTGGTAATGATTCTCAAAAGTTAACACCCCATTTTGAGAAAAATTTACAAGAATGATTTTGACAGACATTCAAGTATGAGGTTATTGAATTGAGCAATTTGAGTGATGAGTATGTGGTGAGAAATAGGAAGGGTAGAATATTCATCGTGAATCTTCAAAAAGTGCAACTGCAAAAGATTTGATGTGGATAAGTATCCACGCAACTGTGGCTGCACATATGGTTGATAAGGGTCACACGATACCAGATCTGTATTCAACATACTACGTGAAGTAGAGATGGCGTTTGGTTTACCAAAAAACTATGTATCCGGTTCCTAATTGCGGTTTGGGACATTCCTCCTCAATATTCCAAAGTAACGGTTCTACCTCTTATGTTGGCTGAGAACAGGCAAAGTGGGAGACCTAATGAGAATCGTTATCCTGGACCACGGGAGGCTCGAAGAAAAACCCTATCTTCTTCGAAACAAACGGGTTCAAATACCAACATCACTGACAATGTTTAGAATGTGGCATTCCAGACGATGTTAACATAAAAAAGGACTACTGTGACCTTTGTAACCTTGCAACCCATGCGACGTCTTTTTAGAAATGCCATTTTCAAAATTTTTGTATTGTAGATGTTTAATTATGAATCAATATAGGAAAAAATATTAATATTGTTGAAATTTGACGATTTTTTTTTTTAAATTTGCTCAATTCATCCAATGAGTTTGCTCAATTTATAACACTTTTGAAATACATTTATCCATTATACATTTCTTGTGACACATGGGGAAATCCATTTTAACTATTATTTGACGTTGTAAAGTATATGAATTAACATGATTTGCGTACCTAATGCATCGAAAGAAAATTTTTAACGTCCAACGTAATTTGTGACATCTGTGAGATTTTTACGGTTTTGAGGGAACATGTGGACTCGTTGGGTACTATTTCATCTTTACGATGTCAGACTCCTAACTTTTTGAATGCCAATCTTGACCTTGTTTCAAATACAACACACAACTCGCATCCATCTATCTCATAAAAGGTTCATCAAGTTCTCTAACTCTCATCATCTCTCATTTAAGATTGAATCTGACCTCTTCCTTCTCTGACCTTTGTCTTCGTCCTTAAAAAATCTTAGAAAAATTCTCTATCCAAAATGTCTGAAACCCCCACATTTCTCACATTTCGTCCGAGTGATTCTTCCTAACTATCTCGACCATTACCTTGTAATATCCTTCAATCATCTCTCTCTGTAAGTCACATGTAGAGAATGTAGAGATATGACAATTTTTTTATTTTGTTTTTCGTTACTTGACATTCCATGGGAGTTTTTTGATGATCATATCAAATGGAAAACGAGGAAAAACCATACGATAACTCTTAAATCAGATGTCTAACCAAATGAGGGAAGTCAAGTTGGACGGCCCTAGATACACAGACGGATGGATATATTTCGCTAAGGACAATGATTTTAGACTTGGTGATTTTGTAGATTTTCATCACGAAGGGGACGTGGTGAAGGTGTCATCTCTGCTTTGCTTAAGGTTGGATTATCAGTGGACTCAGTCATTACGCAGTCACACACATTCTCTACAATGTGGACGAAGGACACATATTCGTCATGTTCAATCGTATTATTGTGATCTTTGTGACCATTGTAACCTTTTTGGCATTATATTTTTATTACTTTTGTTATTATTATTGTTATTGTGATCTTTGTGACCATTGTGACATTGGTGATCTTTATGACCTTTATGATCTTTGTTCCATTGTGACTTCACATTTTTATTATTATTGTTATTTTGGATTGTACACGTTATACATAAAAATAAACCGAGTTTAAACCTAAAAAAAATAATGGGATGCATTTGTCTTCATGTACTTCAATACTTTACCCTTTGCAACAATCTTCTCATGGATCCAATATTACAAGAAATCATCCGACTCATGTGACCTAATATAACCCATGTGCGACCCTCAATTGACATAAATTAGTATGGTGCATATTCAAAGCATTAAAATGTCTTATTTTGCATGGTTTACATCTTTTCATCCTTATAAATCGATAAATTCGGCGAGTTCGCATCTATTTTTCCTCATTGAAGCAAAAAGAGTATTGGGATCTTTGTGACCTTGCGGTCCACGCGACGTCTCTTTAGAAATGTCATTTCAAAATTTTTGAATTGTTGATGTTTAATTATAATCAATATAGAGAATAATATTAATAATGTCGAAATTTGACGAAATATCAAATGTTTTTTTTAAATTTGCTCAAATTCATCCAACGAGTTCTGAAAACACTACTATCACTTTTGAAACACATTTATCCTTTCCACACTTCTTCTAACACATGGAAAAATCTGTTTTAACTACTGCTTGACTCTATAAAGTAGCTGAATTAACCTAATTTACGTTTTTACATGTATCGAGAACACAATTTAAACGTCCAACGTAATTTGTGACCTTTGTGATCTTTGTGACCATTGTGACCTTATATTCTTATTTTTATTGTTACTGTTATTGTTATTTTGGGTTGAACACGTTGTACAATAAAATAAACTGAGTTTAAACTTAAAAAAGTAAACTGTGTTCAAACTGAAGCAAATAAACCGAGTTCACACATGAGATAATGAGATGTATTTGTATTTGGGTACTTCAATACTTTCTCCATTCGCAAAGACATCTGCAACAATCTTCACATGCGATCTAATATTACGGGAACCAATATGACTCATGTGATCCAATATGACTAACGTGCGACCCTCAATTGGCATAAATTAATATGATGCATAACTAAACGTTGAATGTATTATTTTGTATGGTTTACGTCCTTTCATCTTTATAAATTGATAAATCTATCGAGTTCGCATCTATTTTATCTCATTATGTGCAAATCATGCGATGCAATATTATGGGAACCTACCCGACTCATGCGACCCAATATGACCCACGTGCGACCTTCAATTGGCATAAATTAGTATAATGCATATTTAAATGTTGAAAATGTATTATTTTGCATGCTTATCTCTTTTCATCCTTATCAATTGGCAAATTCATCGAGTTCGCATCTATTTTTCCTCATTGACGCAAAAGGATTACTATAATTTTTGTGACCTTGTGACCCATGCCGACTTCTCTTTAGAAATGTCATGTTTCAACAATTTCAATTTTAGATGTTTAATTATGAATCAATATAGACAATAATATTAAGAATGTCAAAAGTTGACGAAATATCAAATGTTTTTTTTCATTTACCCAAATTCATCTAACGAGTTCTTAAAACACTGCTATCATTTTTTAAACATATTTATTCATTCTACACTTCTTGTAACAAATGACGAAAATCCATTTTAACTATTGTTTGATGTTGTAAAATATGTGAATTAACATGATTTTAGTTTCTAAATGTATCGACAACACAATTTAAACGTCCTACGTAATTTGAAGTTTGTTAAATTTCTACAGTTTTCAGGGAAAATGTAGGAGCCACCATTCCCGCTGAACTTTTCCCCAACATTTCAAAAACCGTTTCAACAACATGCGTTCAAAGTTGGTCACAGATTGTACAGTACAAAACGTTGTACCGTTCTGTCGTTTCGATGTCTGAGTCCTTTCTTTTCAAATGCCAGCCTTTGCCTTTTTCTGATACGACATACTCTCATCTTCCATCCATCTCGCTCTCTAACTCTCATCATCTTCTATCCATTCGTCTCTCTAACTCTCATCATCTCCTGTCTTCGTATTCGTGTCTAAAAAGTATTTGAACAAAAATCTCTATTGAAAATGTCTCAAACCCCACATTTCCAACATTTCATCGAAGTGATTCTTCATGAATATCTCAAATACTACATTGTAATATCCTCCATCTATCGCTCCATGTGTTTTACATGTAAAGAATGTAGAGATATGACTTTTTTTCCTTTTTGTTGCAAGACATTTTGAGGAAATTCGTCAAATATCAAAGGGAAAAAGAGGAATAACAACACGATAAATTTTAAATTGGATGTATCTAACCAAATGTGGGAAGTCAAGTTGTACGACCCTAGACTCACAGATGGATGGAAAAACTTTTCAAAGGACCATGACTTCTGAATTGGTGATTTTATGCTTTTTCGTCATGAATGTGACATGGTTTTTCATGGCATTGATTTCAGAGTCGATTTGTGTAAATTTCAATATTCATCATCATTATCATCATCATCAAATGTAGAAGCAGGATCATCTTCTTCTGATCAGACCTATTTTGCGACAACCGCCACACATTCTTATCTGGTGTAGATGTAGTCGTAAGAGACTACACACTGATTCATCATATATCACTTTGGTTCTTTATTCGATTTTAAATCATGGTTATTGATGTAAATTGGGTTGTGGTGTAAAACCTTACGATAAGGTTTGTGAGGTTGAACGGTCTAATCAATAGAAGGTGTAAGATAATGCTGATGAACGATCAAGAAAGGGCATTGTCATTAGATTTGAGGCCTTTGAGTCGTGGTGACGTTTGCATCAGGGGAAGATGGGGAACTTTTTTTCATGAAAATGGACAAAAAAAGGGATGTTCCCTAACATTCAAACTTATCTGAATTGGAGCAATACGTGTGTTTCGGTTTCTCTCCTTAACATGGTCTACAAATAATAATATTTTATTTGAAGTAAGTATTGTTCAGTTATGAAACATGTGTTTCGGTATTTCTTCCCTTGAACTTGATAAACCTTCTTAATCCTTATTTGTATTATTCACATTGTGGATTTATTATTATTGTTATTTTTATTGTGGTTTTATTATTATTATTGTCATTTTGCATTGCACACACTTTGTACACAACGTTTGTGGTAATTGTTAGCACAAACGTTGTACACACACGTTGTGTGCAATGTTCGTAGTAAGTGCTAGCAAGAACGTTGTACACACACGTAGTGTGCAAAATTCGTAGTAAGTGCTAACAAAATAAATCGGTATTTCATACATAATTTAAAATCTGTGTTTTGGTATTCCTTCCCTTGAACTTGATGAACCTTTATAATCTTTATTGGTATTATTATTATTATTATCGATTTGAATCGTTTGATTTTTATTACTATTGATAGTATTATTGTTATTGTGACCTTTGTGACTTTTGTGATTGTTGTGACTTTTGTCACCTTTGTGACCATTATGACCTTTGTGACCATTGTGACCATTTTGACCTTTGTGACTTTTGTGATTGTTGTGACTTTTGTCAGCTTTGTGACCATTATGACCTTTGTGACCATTGTGACCATTTTGACCATTGTGACCTTTGTGACCATTGTGACCTTTGTTGTTATTATTGTTATTATTATTGTTATTTTGGGTTGCACACACGTTGTACACAACGTTCATGGTGAGTAATAACAAAATAAATCAAGTTCATACATAATTTAAAATAAACTGAGTTCAAATGTTAAAAATTAACCGAGTTCAAACTTAAAAAATCAAATCAATTTCACACATGAAATGATGGGAGACATTTTTTTCGAGTACTTCAATACTTACTCCATTCGCTAATACATCTGCACCAATCTTCTCATGAATTGAAAAAATGTTAGCGCAGCAAATCTCATGGAACTTCTTCTCCCTTCCCGATAGAATGACTTCTATGTATTTGAAGGAGAAAACACCACAATCATTCGCGTTTTCGTTCTGTGAAAGACCTTCATAATACTCGTAATCCCATATCTCTTTTCTGGAAGTCAAGGAATGAAACCCTCTGATTTGAAGCATCGTGGGCAAAGCTTTTCTTATTATCTCAACCACCGGATCGATATGCGTATCCTTCGACCTTTTTTGGTAATTATATATCGTGATGCATCTCCTCTTGAAATCCACTTTCATGGCTATCCAATGAAAAAGTATATAGCGAATTTTCGGTGATGGAATGTTAAGAACCGAGTGCAAGACATCGTAATCTGCCATCGTCTTTGACATGGCTCTCAAGGTATATATACCTTCCAAATATCTCTTAAGAACAAACGAACATTCCTCCATGTTATTGTCCTCGTCCATCCACAACTTAAGCGATTACATCAACAAAATATCACAAACGTAATATTTCTATAACCTATATTAAGTTGGATGGATGCGGTTGTGTAGCTTCAATAATGCCTTATTCAATTGCTTGAAAAAATTGACACACATGAATAAATATGACCCAAATGACATTTATCACCTTTGTAACCATTGTGACCTTTGTGACCATTGTGCCTTCGTGACTAAGGATTAAAAAAACTTACTCCATTCTTTAGTATAATATCCCAAAACTCTAACTCTCGGGGATAACCTAATTTCGATTTCCGCCAACACTATTGGCGAGGTTTTGTCATAAATTTATATAGACTCGTAAAATGGGAACTATTAGCGTCAATGAGCAAAAGAGACTGCAATATCTTGCCCTGTACCAATCCCTTGGGCTTCCACCAAAATATCGACTCCCTTTAGCGTGTGCATGTTCTTGAAACACCTTTTATGCGGGTTCTTCTTGAACCACATCTTCTGCAGCAATAACGTTTTCTACACCTATCCCTCGCTCTATCCCTCTATCTTTTCCTCTCTTTGCCCTTGTTGCTGGTCCAACTTATGTTTTTGATTCCCCACGTGTTTTTGGTCTTTTTAGCTGTAGCTCGGTTGATGAATGTTCAACAAATGGCTCATGTCTTACCTTTGGTAGTCAACATGTTTTTTGTCTTTGGCGGTGGCTCAGTCGATGGAGGTTCAACCAATGGCTCTTGTCTTGTCTTTGATGGTTTTGACTTTCATTTAATTATTAATGGACTATCAGACTCATCCAATTAAGCTCCACCATCTGCATAAAAATCATTTCATTCATTAGACTCATCTTTTTTGACGATTGTGACCTTGGTGACCTTTGTGACCATTGTAAAAATTGTGACCTTTGTGACCATTGTGACCGTTGTTACCTTTGTGACTCAACATTACTTGGTGGAACTTTAAAAGGAACATCTGCATCAACCTCTATGACTGAAACTTATGTAGTTTCCTCAGCACCAACATAATCATCAACCTCTTCGACATAAACCATGGAGTATTTTTAGTAGCTACCTCGTTAGAAACATCAATGGTTGCATAAGGAGCAAACACTGCAGGAACCTCATCATGAATGTATTCAAGTGTAGGAACGTTAGACTGAATATCACTTGAAGGATTAGCAGCAGATGCAATATTTTTAATTAATGTTAAAAAGTTTGGCACCTCCTTTTCTAAGCCATCTTCAGACTCATTTTCATCCTCTCACTCCATCGACTCTTCTCTTGACACTTGATATAGACGGTGTTAGAATTCAAATTCACAATAATCATCATCTCTAAGAGTGTCGTAAGATTTGTCTGTAGTGCTTGTATCTTTCTGGGTAGCCTCTGATTTTATCGCCTTTCGACCTTTGGTCTTTTCCTCCTTGTTAGCACCTTTTAGATTTGTCGTGTTTGATTTTGGATTAGGCACATCAAACTCGATATTTCTTAGAAGGTCTCTAACGACGTTGATGATTCTTCTCCGACTTCTTTAATTCCTTCATTGATTTGTTCTCCAGTGTCAGAGGGGATGTCGCTTCTCCTCTTTCGGTTTCATCCTCCTCTTCAACTTCAGCCTCTTCAAATCGTTCATCTTTATTAACTTTAGATATGGATGGAACATCTATAACCTTTGTTTCTTTTCCCCTTTCTCTTCTTCCTCTTACTCCCTTTCTCTTTCTCTTTTTGTTTCTCATCAAGAACTGCTTTTACGTCAACAGTTTTTGTATCCATCCATATTTGAACATTTGGGTTGTTGCATCCCTCATTATATTTTAGAACATAAAGTAAAGCTTCCTCGCTGTCTTTAACATGAAGAATACTTTGCATATCATGCAACAACAATAAATAACCATTGTCACCCTTATAACCTTTGTGACTCTTGTGACCCTTGTATAATTGTTACCTTAGAATCTCCGATCTGCTAGATCACATCTACATACTTTGGGTTTAAATTGGATTTAACCCGTTTCTTGCACATCCATGAACATAATGGATTGGCAACCACAACATCAATGTACCATCCGTTTGCATCCAAACTATGGATAGTTTCAAATGGAAGTAATTGAAACATTACCACCATCGGATAAGTACACAAAAGTACAAAACATTCATGTTATTCTAATAATATATACAATTTACCATGAGTGGGATCATGAAACCACCACAATCATGTTTTTGTTTCGGTGTTTCTCCGATAACATGCTTGTGGCAAGTATCCACAAGCTTCTCAAATGTGTAAATACCCCCCATGGAAATTCTCCACAAAATTGTAAGTCATCAACCATGTCAATAAGATCATAGCTGATAGAATTGTTTGATGAAGACTTGTGATCCAGAAGTTACCACAACACCATCAATGTTGCTAACCTCTTCCGGTCGGTGGAATCCTTCACATTTTCAAAAGTTTTTCATTCACTTGTGTGACGGTCAACTTTTCATTACCGAAATTCTTCTGCCCGAATTTATCACATTGTTTACACTCCCATCCTCTAGGATAGGGTATGCGGTTCAATCCGTTAATTAGTGCATGCTTCACTATAGAATACCAGATGGAAACACCATTTAAGACAAACCACATCTCCTTATTGTCATGTTTGATCAATGAGTGATTTCATAAGACAAACATTTGAACCTTCATCAGGATGGAGTATATGCATAAGTTGTGACTCCATGTTGAAGTAATATCACTCATCTTCTCGTAAGACTCTTTTAAACTTCTTTATAGTTTCAAATGGATGACACTTGGTGGAAATCTTTGGCATTTTTTAATAGAGAAACTTCGGTTTTGGCGGCACCTGCAAAATAACCAATTACCAATACATTAGACTTCTACCGACACACGAAGACTCATATGACCCTTTGCGATGCAAGAAACCCTTGTGATTCAAGCGACTCACTGAGACCCATATGACCCTTTGCAACCCTTACGACTCACTCTAACTCCTGACCTCTTCGACTCAAGCGATTCACAGAGACCTATGATCCTATTCGACTCAAGCGACTCACTAAAACTCTTGACCAATACTCTTAGACTCGAGCGACTCACTAAGACTCATGATCCTCTTCGACTCAATCGACTCACTAAGACTCACATCCATTTGAAATCCACAAATAATTTTGTTTTCAACCTAATCCGTAATGTATTTCATTTACATACTAAAACCTAAAACCAATCCACTGACAGACGTCAATGAAGATTGACTTGTACTTTCTTCTTCATTACTAATCCTTGTCATTTCTTTCTTTCTTACTTACTTCAAAATTTCCTTTCTCTCAACTTTGAATTTTCCCTTTTCCTCACTTTCGATTCATTGTTCTCAAATTTTAAATCGCCTCTTGCTCTTTGCTTTGAACTTTGAAATAGGTTTCGTTTTGAAACTCCTCCAACCGTGTATGTTTTCACGTGCAAAATATAAATGCACTTTTGTTTAATCCTTAATATTTTGAGGGTACACGTGAAGCAAAGATTTACATCTAATATATAAATTTATTGATTTTTTTGTTTACTACAATGTAGTGATATTTTTAAAAAAGATGGTGGGATAATGGTCAACTAGAATAAATTAGAGATGCTTGCACTCTGTAGTATAGAATTCAGTTTAATATCCAAAAATAATAAATACAAAATTATGTTTAGAACATAAATAAACACAAATCTTAAAGTAATCAATTTTCTATGCATATCTTACGATTAATTTTTGTTATATTTTTCACGAAATTCAGTAGAACATGATGTTATTGAAATTCAAAATTGGTATGTCATAATATTACGCATATATTGGCAAATATTACGCATATATTTGCATATATTTTTGGATATATTCTTTCTTTTATTCTCAGACGTTTATTTTGGAAAGAGTCCTAAAGAGATCAAATTGTACCGTGTATATATGTTTGATACATGAGAATCGAAAATCCAAGATTGAATTTCACAATATTTTCATGGTATCAGAGCTACTGTAACGGCTACCGTTTTCTTTTCTTTCTTTCTTTTTCCTTACCACAATTCATGACACCGTCTAAAGTTGGTGACGGAGGAGGTGTCGCGGTTGGCACCCAAGATGATTCTTCGACAAGCATGGCATCGGAGACTTGAAAGAGATCCGCGACGGGATTCCTGGGGGCAGAACGCGGCTGTTTCTCCATTTTATCTTCACCAAGCTGATCACCCCGACATGGTGATCTTGACGGTGGATTTAACAATCGACAATTACGACACTTGGGCCGACTTGCTTCGAAATGCTCTAAGCGCGAAGAAGAAATTGGTGTTTCTTGATGGACGAATCCCGATTCTTCCGATGAAATCCCCTGATTACGATGATTGGAAGGCCGCAAATTCCATGATAAGTACGTGGAACAGGCTTCGCATTCACCAGAAATGTCAAGGATCTGTGGGAGAATATTCTTCGTCGAATGTTACTCAGGAATGTTTCTTGTGTCTATCAGATTCGAAACGATATCAGAAATTGCAGACAGAAAACATGCCAATATATTTTCGAGTATTTAACGAAGCTCTCTCATATGTGGCAAGAACTTGACAATTACAAACCCCTCAAATATTGTCCTTGTATCGAGGATCACATCCGAGTGAGGCAGCAAGAGCGCTTGATGGTATTCCTCATGGCTTGGATAGCACGAAATTTGGACATGTGCGCACAAAAAAATTAAGCATGAGTGTTACTCCGAATCTTGATTCTGCTTATTCCATCATGGTAGATGTTGAACGAAAACTAAGTGTCATCGCAACCGAAGAATATCGAGCTGTGATCACATGTTTTTCGGCGCAGGCCCACTCTATACATACTTCTCTATTGCCGCAGCAGTTCGAAGACGTGACGACTCGCTACTCTGTTCCCATTGTGGGAAAACATGGCACATGGCTACCACGTGCTACAAACTTCATGGTTATCCCGATTGATGGGGCGAGAAGAGCACTGGCGGCCGCGGGCGAGGGAGAGGAATGGGGCAGACTGGGGGACGCGAGCGTGGCAGAGCACTAGCCAATTCTGCTCAGGCGACAAGGGTCAATATGGACAATAATTGTTTTTGGGAACTCCGAATCAACAAGCCTGTCCAATATCGGGTTTCAGCGTAGAACAAGTGACTGCATTGATGACATATCTTACATCGCAAACATTGAACTCCTCCAATCGTCTCTCCGGTAAGACTCCAGCCACTGATTTTATTATTGATTCGGGAGCCTCTGATCACATGACAGGTGGTTTTGGTCTCTAAACCAACGTGTAGGATATTTTTGGGCATCCTGTCAACTAGCCTGATGGATCCTACATGGAAGCTTCACATATTGGAGACATTATTATCACTGAAAATCTGATTCTTACTTATGTGCTCTATGTTTCATTCCTTCATTGTACCTTGGTCTCGGTTGCAAGACATGTTAGCTCTAACATGTGCTTTGTCACGTTCATTGACTCGTATTGTCTGATACAGGAACGTTCCATGAGGACCCTGATTGGATCGGGTAGAGTGTGTAATGGGCTGTTTAAATTTTGTCATGCATCGTCTTCATCTGCATATCATCTGTCTCTTGGAGACAAATGAGAACGGTGGCATCGACGGTTTGTACATCCATTAGAGAAATTTTTCTTGCCTATGTCAAATTATTTGGGTTTATCTAGTTTTTCTACGAATAAGGCTTTTCCATGTGATGTTTGCTTCAAAATAAAACAGATTCAAAATATTTTTCTCGATTCATATAATAAAGCTGCTGAATCTTTTGATCTTGTGCATTGCAATATTTGGGAACCATATCCCATACCTACTAAATGAGATGAGCGATATTTCTTGGCCATAGTTGATGATCACTCATGAGCCACTTGGATTTATCTTATGAAGGCCAAAAGTGAGGTGGCTCGGTTTCTTCAGAATTTTTGTGCAATGACCCTCAAGAAATTCGGGAAAAACGTCAAGATTATAGGATCAGACAACGACTCCGAATTTACAGCACTCCGTCCGTTTTACGAGTCGTCGGGTATTCTGCATCAAACTTTGTGTGTTGACACACTCCAACAACATGGACTTGTGGAACGAAAACATCAACATATATTGAACGTCGCTTGCTCTCTTCGGTTTCAATCTACCAATTGAGTTTCGGGGTAATATGTGTGCTTGTGGTAGTGTACCTTATCAATCGCAGGCCATCCCCGCTCTTCACAACAAAAGTTTGTACGAGGTAATATTTCAGAACATCGTTTGAACAACTCCGTGTTTTTGGCATCTTATGCTCTGTACACTACAAGTCTCCTAATCACGACAAGTTTGCTTAATGGAGCCGGAAATGTATCTTCCTAGGCTACTCGGACGGGAAAAAGGCTTGGAGGGTATACGATATGGAACAAGAAGAATATTTGATATCCCACGATGTGGTCTTCCACGAAGACATCTTTTCGTTTCCACTACAACCTCGCCGGTCATAACCACAAAGCCTCGTCCTTCTTCGTTTAGATTTCCATTGTCGAGCGCATCTGATGATTTCTTCGGGTTTTACCTTGTTGAGGATTTGGTTCCAGGGGGCTCGGCCACTAATGCGAGTTCTCCCACACCTGATTCTTCGTGTGTCCACCTCACGGATCCACATGAGGCTTCTCGATACTTGCCTTTGGACTCGTCCCTGGATGTCCCATCTTCCTCATCACGAATACGGACCCAGCTCCATTTGTCGTGCCACCTTCAGACGCAGATCAGTTGGATAAATGGCATCGAAAGAAGTTTCAGTCTCTTATGCTGAAGCCCTACGTCACCTACTCCATGACATCACCCCCTCTATGACACACACTCTCATGTCTCCAAGATTTGTCCTCAGGTTCGTCCTCTTATTCCATCACACAATATGACTCATGTGATTCTTTTTCTGCAAACCATTGTGCCTTCTTATCCGCAGTCTTAGACACAATGGTGCCTCGGTCCTATATTGAAGCCATCCGTTACTCAAAATGGTGTCAAGCTATGAACGAGGAGATTTTCGCTTTTGAGAACAATGGTACATCGACATTAGAACTTATATCAATCATAACTTATAATATTATTTACTATTAGAAAATAAATATCAATATTTAGATCATAATATATATTATGGAATGCAATTCAAATCTTGAGCATGACGATTTACTTCAAACCCTCCTATTACTTTCCAATATTCTTCGTATGAACATGGTAGACATCCATGAACAATTTTTCAATGATTATTTTCCCATTTTTTTCTATCTAATTGCTTTCAAAAGCTTGATTATAACCATTCAAATTATCATACTAATATGAGAGAAACACATCAATAAACATTGAAGCGGGTTTAGAATCCGCGGAATGCACATATTGATTTATATAAATATATTATTTTTCTATAAACAAATATTTACACTTTAAAGGTTTCATTTCAATATATATTGTGAGATGAAAAATGAACGGAAATTTAAAAAAATTAGTAATATGAACAATTTAAAACAAATAAATTTTTTAAATATTTATTATTGTAGTACTAAATCTTTAGATTAAAAAAAATTAACAACATGAATATGTAACGTTGAAAAAAACTATGATCATTTTCAAAGTGTAAACAATTTTCAAATTGTATTTTAAATTCTTTACCTATTATTTAACGTTAAAGGGTAAATTAGTCATTTAACCAATGGTTAATAATAAATTTTATTAATGAGTATTAACACATGTTGATTTTCACATATTTTCTTTTCAAAAAGAAAAAAGAATAAAATTGATAAAAAACAAAAAAGTTGATGACATGACGCAATGAGGCAACGAGAGAAAAAAGTAATGGAATAGTTGAAGACATAATTAATTATGATTAATATTATTAAATAAATAGATAAATTTTTTATTAATTATAAAAAATTGAAAAAATACAACATTATATTTTATGTCTTCTGATAACACTGAAAGTGTATCATATTTAGGATTGGTTTTTATGTCATTTTAGGATATTTCTTACATCGTCTACTTACTTATCCGATACTATTTTGAGCTTCACACACCGGTTTTATTGGTTTTCAGGTTTTTAGGCGACAAGGCCTAAATGAGCTAAACACGAAGGATTTCTGAACAAAACCACAAGATCTGAAGGAAAATCTACTCAGAGCCAAGACCGAGCTCCAGAACCCAAAGGAACACCCGAGCAACGAGCGGAAAAGAAGAATATCAAGAGAGCAAGGGTGCCCGATCGGGCACCACTCTCCACCCGCTCGGGTAAAGCCTACGGGGTTCATCCATGCAAAACCACACGACCGGGCACATGAACAAGGAGATCGGGTAACATCTACCCGATCGGGCAACAATTGAACACCCGCCCGGGCGGTTACTCGTCAATCTGCCCCGCAAGTTTACGCGACTCGGGCTCCTCGACCACACGATCGGGTGACCACTACCCGATCGGGTGCAATGCTCAACACGGTCGGGCAAGCCTTTACCCGACCGGGTAACATCACTACCCGAGCGGGCCGCGAGATCCGTAACAAACTT
The DNA here is from genome assembly GCA_036759665.1 of Gynandropsis gynandra. NCBI lineage: Eukaryota > Viridiplantae > Streptophyta > Magnoliopsida > Brassicales > Cleomaceae > Gynandropsis > Gynandropsis gynandra. The sequence goes on along the minus strand of CM071874.1, from coordinate 7,211,762 downwards.
AGATCTAGTTTCAAACGAGCAAATAAAAGGGAGATAATGGATCTAGGGCAAAGGGGGCGACAAACAGGGCAAGAAAACACTGGAGAACATCTGGAAAAGCTGGGGAAGCATCGGAGAAGAGGAGAAGCACTATTCCGTACACCGGTAACGCATTAGGGAAGGTCGAGGCATCGAGTTCCTTAGGGTTTTATCATGTATTGGATTGTGTTATCTTTGGTTTCCTTTATTTCCATGAGTGAGTAGAGTCCCTACTGCGGGTAGGGTTTATTGGATTTGTATGTATGAACGATGACTTTTCTTAATGCTTAGTTTTACGATTTTCACTCTTGATTACGTTTCTATGCTTAGCAATATCAATCTTATGTTAGTGCTGACCGCTCAACAACAATGGATCTCGAACCTTGCTGGAAGGTTAAGGAACGAATCCGGTCCGCTAAGTAGTAGATTAAGTTTTGGCTAATGAGAATCTGACCGGTCGGTTAGCCAACTTAGGGATAGTGATTGCGGACGTAACGCTGCCATGGTGCGTGTTAATCGGCTGTCGGAAGGCAGGGTTGCATGTATCCATGGTTAGGAGGTTTAGGCTCGGAAGAATCACTCCTCGACAGTAGAGCATGAATTTCCCGTTGTCAAGAGTAGGTTGTAGATCTATGATTTTTAGTCGTTCTTATGTGCAATATCCGGTATCCCGTATTACCCGTAGTATTCATCATATCTAGTTTCTCTTCACCTTCGTTTTGTTGTTACCCTTAGGATAGGTTTAGGACCTTTAGTATCATATCCCCTCCTATCATCTTCCTTCCTAGTTTAGTTTTGTTCCTAGTTTAGCCACACTTAGTCCCTAGAGATCGACCCTGGTACTACACGATCCGTATACTTGCGGTGAAGTGGTCTAGGTAATTATAACTCGTGTTTTCCACACGTCATCTTCCACTATAAATTTAATGTAATATAAATGTAAAAGTAATGTAAACAATTAATATCTATATTTTTAGTGGGAGAGAAAAGTAATGAGATAGTGGAAGATATAAATAATTAATATGATCAAATAATTAGATAATATAAATATAAAAATTAAAATGTAATTAATATAAAAAATTTATATAAAAGACAAATTTGATGATATGGATGCTTAGGTGACTAAATTATTTAATAATATAAATTATTTATGCTTTCTCTCCCATTAAAAAATAAATATTAATTGTGACATAAATATAAAATGGGGGTAACTTCAAAAATACCCGCGTAGGCTAAAACACTTCAAAAATACCCTTCCCGAAAAAGACCAAAATTTTAACTTCAAAAATACCCTTATAACTGTTGATATTCCCAAAATACCCCTGCGACCTTACGACCCAGTTCGACCCAGCGACCCAGTTTGACCCTGCGACCCTTGTCCCTCTGCGACCCTTGTTCCTCTGCGACCCTTGGACCCCTGCGACCCTTGTCCCTCTGCGACCCTTGTTCCTCTGTG
>CM071874.1:7134663-7158418 GCA_036759665.1 Gynandropsis gynandra | reverse complement strand
CCCGATCGGGTAGTGGTCACCCGATCGTGTGGTCGAGGAGCCCGAGGCGCGTAAACTTGCGGGGGCGATTGACGAGTAACCGCCCGGGCGGGTATTCAATTGTTGCCCGATCGGGGAGTTGTTACCCGATCACCTTGTTCATTTGCCCGGTCGTGTAGTTTTGCATGGATGAACTCCGTAGGCTTTACCCGAGCGAGTAGAGAGTGGTGGCCGATCGGGCACCCTTGCTATCTTGATATTCTTCTTTTCCGCTCGTTGCTCGGGTGTTCCTTTGGGTTCTGGAGCTCGGTCTTGGCTCTGAGTAGATTTTCCTTCAGATCTTGTGGTTTTGTTCAGAAATCCTTCGTATTTAGCTCATTTAGGCCTTGTCGCCTAAAAACCTGAAAACCAATAAAACCGGTGTGTGAAGCTCAAAATAATATCGGATAAATAAGTAGACGATGTAAGAAATATCCTAAAATGACATAAAAACCTATCCTAAATATGATACACTTTCAGTGTTATCATCTTGCATTTCCATTAATTTTTCTATCAGCCATTTTATTTTCTATCTTTGACGGTTGGTGTTTCCAATTCTAGTGTAGGCGGCAATCTTTCCAATTTTGTGTAGGCGATTGGAAGTTTACATTTTGTTCTAACAACTTGCTCCTATTTTATATAAACCATGTTTCCTTTTCATGTTCCAACCGTGATCTTCTTACTTTTGTTCTAGCAACCGAAATTTTCCATTTTTGCTCCAACCACCGAAAGTTTCCATTTTTGTAAGCGGCCATTGTTTCCATTTATTCGTAAGCGGACATTGCTTCCATTTCTCTTCTCCGGTTTATGATTCTTTGGATGCTGACCGTGCATAGCTGATAGGAGAGTGGTTTTCCTTAGTTTTGATTCATTTACTCGTGTTTGTATTTGGATATCTCCATTCACCGCGCGGGTAGTGGCTATTCCTTGCCAATTCTCGTCCCGTTTGTCCCGTGATGATCCTCAATGTTGGTACTTTGTCTCGTGCACGTCCTTTATCTCCAAAATGAACCGAATACGCATAAAAACCTGTAAGAACATGAAAACACGAAAACAAGTAAAATGAATACGAAATCATACGTAAAACAACACATATATATCATAAACATCTCTAAAGTCGTGCAAGAAATACGTATGAAAACGAGATGATCTCTAGCGCCTCCGCGTTTCACGGGCCTTAGATCTGCCTCCCAAATGTTTGTGTAATTGGTTATCAACTCAACCTTACATCGTCTACCGCAAAGGCCATTCAACCTCGCAAACTCTATCGAAAGTGTCTGCGATAACCAAATAAATTTACAACAAAGCCAAACTAATGCATATACGGCCAGATTTGATGAATCGAATAAATCGGTTTGAGTTCACTTACCACTGCATCTACGGCCAGATTTGAATGCGTGACTGGTACTATGAAAATCGTCTCACCAGAAGAAGATGACCCTGACATCGAATCGGCGTCACCCGCCGTTTGCGTTTTCGGCAAGATGATGATGATGATGATGACTGTTACACAGAGAGAGTGTGTCGTTATAAGAAAAAGGGAAACAACTAGAATACGAAAAGACATGACCCTGACATCGAATCGCTGTCAGATGGAATTCGAAATGTTTTTTCAAATTTTGGTAAAAAGTTCGGCGGGAATTCTGGTGAAAATGATAAAATGTCAAAAACCAATCAAAATATATGCGAACTCGACGAATTTACGGGTTTATGATGATAAAATGCCAAAAACCAATCGAAATAATACATTTACAACGTCAAACTAATTAATTCCAAATAAGGGTCGCATGGGTCGCATGGCCGCATATATTGATGAATAGATCTGAACTCGACAAATTTACGGGTTTATGATAATAAAATGACAAAAACCAATCAAACTATACATTTACAACGTCAAACTAATTAATTCAAAATGAGGTTCGCATGGGTTGCATGGTCGCATATATTGATGAATAGATGCGAACTCGACGAATTTAAGGTTTCATGATGATAAAATGACAAAAACCAGTCCAAACAATACATTTACAACATCAATCAACGGTTAAAACAGATTATGATCCATGTGTACCTAATTGAGTTGTGTATAACCAATGCCCGTGTTTCAAAAGTGATAGTAGTGTTTTAAGAACTCGGTGGATGATTAAACAATAGATTTAACATTTTGTTCAAATGTCGATATTAATTATATTATTATCTATATTTATTCTAAATTAGACATATACAACTCAAATATATTGATAATGACATGGGTCACTTGGTCGCATATATGGATGAATAGATGCGAATTTGAGGAATTTAAGGGTTTATGGTGATAAAATGCAAAAAACCAATCAAAACAATACATATACAACGTCAAACTAATTAATGCCAAATGAGGTTGCATGGGTCGCATGGTCGCATATATTGATGAATAGATGCGAACTCGACGAATTTACGGGTTTAGAATGATAAAATGACAAAAACAAATCAAACAATACATTTACAACGTCAAACTAATTAATTCCAAATGAGGGTCGCATCGGTCACATGGTCGCATATATTGATGAATAGATGCGAACTCGACGAATTTACGGGTTTACGATGATAAAATGACAAAAACCAATCAAAAAAATACATTTACAACGTCAATCAATGGTTAAAATAGATTATGACCCATGTGTATCTAGTTAAATTGTGTATAATCAATGTCTGTGTTTCAAAAGTGATAGTAGTGTTTTATGAACTCGGCGGATGATTAAACAATACATTTAACATTTTCTTCAAATCTCGATATTATTTATCTTATTATCTATATTGATTCTAAATTAGACATATACAACTCAAATATATTGATAATGGCATGGGTCGCTTGGTCCATATATAGATGAATAGATGCGAACTCGACGAATTTACAGGTTTATAATGATAAAATAAGGGTCGCATGGGTTCACTAGAGAGATAGTTCATTGCCGAGAGTGACCCAAGAGTGACCCAACAGCGTCACTTAAGTCATCTTCTGCCATGTACTTCGTCTTCCAGTCACATTTGAAGAGTGACCCAACACCGTCACCTAAGTCAACCCTGCAACTCGTCAGTGACTGCATAGAGCCTTGAGTAACACATAGACAGCACGATGCCCTGGGTCGACAATGGTGACTGTGGCACGTAGGTCACAAAGGTAAAAAAGATCTTTCATAGAAATATGGGTTAGATATGTATACTGAGAGAAGAGACGTAGACGTTAACTTATATACATGGGTTGGAAGTGTCACATGGGTCGGAAGACAGGAGTTTGATAGCAAAACGACAAGTCACATGGGTTGGAAGAAAGGATTCTGACTACAAAACGACAAGTCACATGGGTAGGAAGGGTCACATGGGTCGGAAGGGTCACATGGGTCGGAAGACAAGAATCTGACAGCAAAACGACAAGTCGCATGAGTCGCATATTGCATCGCATGAGTCGTACAAGGGTCATATGTGGTCGCATGAGTCGTCCATGGGTCATATGTGGTCATATTGGGTCGCATGACTCGTAAAAGGGCCATATGTGGTCATATTGGGATGCATGAGTCGTACAAGGGTCATATGTGGTCGCATGAGTTGTCCATAGGTCATATGTGGTCATATTGGATTGCATGAGTCGTAAAAGGGTCATATGTGGTTGCATTAGTCGTACAAGGGTCATATATGGTCGCATTAGTCGTACATGGGTCATATGTTGTCGCATGCGTCAGATGGGTTCCCGTTGAAACCTGATTCTAATTTAATCCGATTGAGCGTCGTATAACGGGTCATATTGGGTCGCATGAGTCGATGGGTCATAATCTTACAAACAATAGATGCAAAATAAGACATTTCCAACGTTTAAATATTGATTACATAAGATCTCAAAGGTTACAAAGGTCACAAAAGTTACATAAGGTTACATAAAGTCTCAAAGGTCACAACGGTTAAAAAAGGCAAAAATAAGTTCAAGAAAAAAGGAAAGAAAAAAGGTCAAATTTGCCGAATTTAGAGACACATCGGAGCCCTCCCCTGCAAGGAGAGTCGTTTGTGACTCGTTGCCTTCTTTGTCCTCCAACCGTGACCTTAGGTAACCGTGACCCGCAAGGATACAACTTGATGTCTGAGTCCGCCGATTACAAAGACCTTATGTAGTGCAGATACATCACAAAGTCCTTCATCCACGTTTTAAGTACTTGTGTGTATCTGCATAGAGACTGAGTCCGACGATTACCAAGACCTTGAGTCACAAATAGACAGCACGAGCCCTGGGTCGACCAAGTGACCTTTGTGACAAAGGTCAAAACAGTCACAAAGGTAACAAGGATTTTTCAGAGAATTTAGGGTTAGATGATAGGAATCGCCCTTTTGAGAGAATGGAAGACACGAAACAAGAGATGATTTGGTGCAACAAATTGTTGTAGCTTTTCGTTTTTTCCTCCTCTATTTATAAACTCATATTTAATGAAAAATAAATGGACTCATAAAATTCCAGAAAGATACTAAATACAAAGAATGACCAAGGTGCATGTATTGACAACATTAAAGAACCTTTTAATATAGGGGTAACCCAATGGTCTTGAATGTGGCATTGGTAAAATGAAGCATAGCTAGTACCTGGAAAAAGCAGTAGTCTGACATTGAAAAGACTAGTCGAAAGGGTCAAAATGGACAAATGGGTCGCAAGGGTCGCAATGGTCGGAAGGGTCGCAATGGCCTAAAGGGTCGAAATGCGTAACAATGGTCGGAAGGGTCGCAATGGTCGCAACGGTCCAAATGGACAAATGGGTCGCAATGGTCGCAATGGCCGGAAGGGTCGCAATGTCCACATGGGTCGCAAGGGTCGCAAGGGTCGTATGAGGCTTTGTGACCTTTGGACCCGTGCGACCCTTGTACCTCTGCGACCCTTGTACCTCTGCGATTGTTGGACCCCTGTGACCCTTTTACCCTCTCCGACCCTTGGACCCTTACGACCCTATCCTAAACCCTGCGACCCTTTGACCCCTTTGTGACCCCTTTACCCCTGCGACCCTTGGACCCCTAAGACTCTGTGACCCAGTGCAACAGTTTTTCTACAAAATCTGCTTAATTGCAAGCTTCTTTGTTGACAACAAACGATTTCAACCTATTTGCAGCGAATCTGATGCCGATTTCAAGCTACTCTCGCCGAATCTGTCGTGGTATGGAAGAACAGTTATTTTTGCGCCACATTAGAGAGAGAAATCGAGGTGCTCTGGAGGAGAGAGAAAATTTGTCGACAAGGGTAATATGGGTTTATCAATATTTTAAGGGTACATTTGAAGTTGAAACTTTTTTTCAGCAAAGGGTATTTTTGAAGCTTCCGCAAGAATACGAATCGTATAGTACCAAGGCCGAACACGAGAAATCGATGCAACTCTAAACCTAGTAACTAATGAATAGGACGGTAAAAAACAATGAGCGTTTGGAATGCAAATAAAACTAAACTAACTAATTAACGATTTCAATTCAATTAACTTGACACCACTGATTTCGAGAGATGCACGATGATGCAATAAAGTTCTAACATGATTATTGATCTTAGATATTATCACGAGTTTAGGGAATTCAAGCTCGAATATAGGAACTGACTGGCGTAGACTTGTCCACTACTTAGCGTGCATACTAGCAATCTTCCGACTGCGTAATCTCACCCACTAAACGCATAAGACTACTATCCTAGTCCCTAGATTCAATCGATCGGCCTAGCATAGATTCTTAACCGATTAAATCCTAAATCATGGCTAAGTTCAAAAGTCTAATCCCCTGGCGTAGATTCATTAGACTTCTATAATCATTCATTCGAGTGGCGTACAAGAACGAAAGCATTAAAACAACCAATTAATCTGAAAACGATCAAATACAAGAATCATTCATTCAAGTGGCGTACAAGAACGAAAGCATTAAGAACCACCAAGCATTAAGATTAAGACTTCATTGCATATCGGCAAAGCTGTCTAACCTATGGCTATGGACCTACTCAGACATGAATGTAGAATACAAAACGATAAAGATAACACTATTCAACATGGATAAAGAACGAGATTCCTCCCTATTCTATTACCGACGTCTTCAATAGCTCCTCCACGATCTGGCTTCGTCGCTCCGTCTTTTGCTCTCGTGTGTGCTCAATTGTCTCTTTACTCTCTCTCTCCGTGTCTGCTCTGTGTCGTCTTCTCTGTTTTCTGTCCGAGTCCCCCTAGCTTTGCTCCCCTCTCTTCTTTTTCCTCTTCTCCTTTCTTTCCTTTTCTTATTTTTCCTCTTTTGCTAAGTGTTTCCATTCTTTCTCGTGAGTTTCCTGTTGTTTTCCATTGGCTAAATCTTTCCTTTTCTTCCTTGCGGCGTGCAGGTTCAAAATGTCGGACCAGACACAAGAGTGAGCTCTGTCAAGCTCTTCATTTAATCATAGCTCAGTCGGGCTTCTCATCAGCCCGGGTCGTGCATCACCTTTGGGTATGTGTTCTATTTAGAGAGCTCGGTTGGGCTAAGAGAGCTGCACGGTCCGGCTGGTGGTGCTGCTTCATGAGCCCGATCGGGCTGTGTGTTGTTCCACGGCCAGGCTAGTGCCATTTTGATGAGCCCGCTCGGCCTAAGGGTGTTGCACAATCGGGCTACAGGTTGTCTTCAGGAGCACGGGCGGGGTGGAATGGCTGCAAGGTCGGGTACTTCACCTCCCTTGTGTGCCCGGTTATGTTGAGTGAAGGTGGTGTAGGTAAATTGCTCGTATTTGCTCGTGTTTGTTCGTGTTTGTGTTCGATCTAATCTTTTCCTGAAAATACATGAGAAAAGGATGAAAGAGGACTAAGTGATGCTTAATGCTTGGTGAATTAACTACGAAACTGAACTAAAAACTATAACAATATAGACATTATCAAAATCCCCTAGACTTGAAACTTTGCTTGTCCTCGAGCAAGACTAGAATTAAGCAAGAGAGGAGTTAGACAACAACCGCAAACTAATACAATCAACTAAAAAAGTCAGCAACCCTACGCAACAACGCGTCACACGATCATAGATCTAAGCGCACCGAATTTAGACCCCTATCTACCGAGAGATACTAACCAAGCAATCCTACACATATCCTAAGTTCATTTCACTAACCCCTAGGCAACATCCAAGCGATCTCCATACATATTCTAATGCACAAACAGTTCGACACAATTCTTACGAAAATTATATTTTTTTCGGTTCTCTTTTTCTTCTTTTCGGTTTCCACACATTTTTTGAAATTTTTCGCACTCGATCTCTAGGATGCCGAATTTGAAGATAACAGCCTTCTTCTTAGACCCATGTTGCCAATTGGCACACTCATAGGTCTTCAAACCTTACTGGAGTGAAGAGGTTTCATCATTTCTGAATTGTTTCTTTTGATTAACTATTGTGAATACGCATTGACTCTAACCCTTAGGACGTAGAAAAACCGCCTCGACCCACCACTTAGACTCGAACAATCAATATTGATGCACTCATGTCAATGTAGGGCTAAAATAGTTAAAAAACTTATTCTATAGACATCAGAGTGTAAGTGCGTGGAAATATAATGATCGAAACAAAAAAAAAAGCATGAACAGTATGCTCGGAGATATATGTGCTTGAGATTCAAGCCTAAGGGGAGGAATAAAACTATAAGCTATGGATTAATGCACGACCACTAACTAATCGATATCTAAAGGTATGTTTCAGCAAACCTAGACCTTTGATCCTGATTCGACAGAGTTGCACAGAGGTGACTAAAGTTCGAAATTTTTTGTACTACATATTCGTTCGTCTAATCCTAACAAAACTAAAGTAAAAACAAAAATAAAACAAAGAACTTCACATCTAAATCCTAATCACAGTCATGATATTCTAAGAGTACCCCTCAAACTTGAACGAAACATCGTCTCGGTATTCAAAACCTAAGAGAAGGACTAACATGCCAAAACTCGGGGAAAATAAGATAGATGGGAACGTGTGTGCCTGATGCGTACTTGCTGTCCCGGGTTGATGCAGTTGGGCGTATATGTCTTTCCTTATGTTTTGGATGATGTCGAAGTGGAAAACATGTAACAAAAGTGACACAATCCGAAGGAGACAGTACGATACATCGTGGTTGTTGGTAAGGAGCATGCTTGTAAAAAGAATAAGAGTCGAATTCTAAAAAAAAAATAAAACGAAATAAGTAAAAGGACATGGGACTCGAGTTGCCTCTCGAGAGGCGCTTGTTTAAGGTCACGAGCCTCACCAAAACATGCTACTCATGATTCGGCTCCAAGAGAGTGAGTGTAGCTTTATTGTAATCCGTGTTGTCCGCAGTGTAGAGCTTTATGCGTTGGGCGATAACTTTAGATGGACCGTCGGTTCCTATTAGCTCGATTGTTCTTTGTGGTGAGATGCTTTTGATTGTGAATGGCCCGGACCAGCGTGACTTAAGTTTTCCTGAGAAAAATTTTAAACGTGAATTGAAAACAAGTACTCGGTCACATACCTCGAAACTCTACTGGACTATGTGTTTATCATGTCATCTCTTCGTGCCCTCCTTGTAGATCTTTCTGTCCTTGCCCTCATGTGTGTTCTGCTCTCTCTCTACTCTCTCTCCATGTATGCTCAGTGTTGTCTTTTAAGTCTGAATGCCCCCTTGCTTTGCTCCCCTCTCTTCTCTTTCCTCTTCTCCTTTCATTCCTTTTCTTCTTTTTCCTCTTTTGCCGAGTGTTTCCATTCTTTCTCGTTAGTTTCTTGTTTTTCCATCGGCTAAATCATTCCTTTTCTTCTTGGCGGGGTGTAGGTCCGATATGTCCGACCGGGCACAAGAATGAGCTCTGTCGGGCTCTTCATTTAATCATAGCTCAGTCGGGCTTCTCATCAGCCCTGGTCGTGCAGCAACTTCGGATATGCGTTCTGTTTGGAGAGCTTGGTTGGGCAAAGAGGACTTCACGGTCGGGCTGGTGGTGCTGCTTCATGAGCCCGATCGGGCTGTGTGTTGTTGCACGACCGGGCTAGTGCAATTTTGATGAGCCCGGTCGGGCTAAGGGTGTTGCACGGTCGGGCTACAAGTAGTCTTCAGGAACACAGGCGGGGTGGAATGGCTGCAAGGTCGGGCACTTCGCTTCCCTTGTGTGCCCGGTCGTGTTGAGTGAAGGTGGCGTTATTAAAACTTTGCTCGTCTGCGAGCAAGACTAGAACTAAGCAAGAGAGGAGTTAGACAAAAACCGGAAACTAGCAGAATCAACTCAAAAAGTCAGCCACCCTACGCAACAACGCGCAACATGATCATAGATCTAAGCGCATCGAATTTAGACCCTATCTACCGAGAGCTACTAGTCGAGCAATCCTACACATATCCTAAGTTCATTTCACTAACCCCTAGACAGCATCCAAGCGATCTCCATACCTATTCTAATGCGCAAAGAGTTCGATTCCATTCTTAAGAAAGTAATTTTTTTTCTTTTTCGGTTCTCTTTTTCTTTTTTTTCGGTTTCCACACATTTTTTGAAATTTTTCGCACTCGGTCTCTAGGTCGCCGGAGTTGAAGAGAACAACCTTCTACTTAGACTCAGGTTGCCAATTGGCACACTCATAAGATCTTGTAACCTTAGCGGAGTGAAGAGGTTGCATCATTGCTGATTTTTTATCTTTTGATTAACTATTGTGAATACACATCGACTCTAACCCTTAGGACGTAGAAAACCCGCCTCGACCCACCAGTTAGACCTGTACCATCAATATTGATGCACTCATGTCAATGTAGTGCTAAAATAGTTAAAGAACGTATTCTATAGACATCGGAGTGTAAGTGTGTGGAAAAATAATGATCGAAACAAAAGAAAGCATGAACGGTATGCTCGGAGATATAAGTGCGTGCGATTGAAGTATAAGGGGAGGAATACAACTATAGGCTATGGATTCATGCACGGCCACTAACTAATCGATATCTACAGGTATGTTTCAGCAAACCTAGACTTTTGTTCCCGATTCGACAGAATTGCACAGAGGTGACTAAAGTTCGAAATTTACGTACTAGATATCTGTTCGTCTAATCCTAACAAAACTAATGTAAAGGCAAAAATAAAACAAAGAACTCAACATCTAAATCCTAATCACAGTCATGACATTCGAAGAGTACCCCCCAGACTTGAACGAAACACCGTCTCGGTGTTCAAAACCAAAGAGAAGGACTAACATGCAAAATCTCGGGGAAAATAAGATAGATAGGAACGTGTGCACCTGATGCGTACTTTCTGTTCCGAGCTGTTGCAGCAAGGCGTACGCGTCTTTTCTTATGTTGTGGATGATGTCAAAGTGGAAAACCTATAAAAAAAAAGTCACGTAATCCGAAGAAGACAGTACGATACATCGGGGTTCTTGGTAAGGAGCATCCTTGTAAAAAGAATAAGAGTCGAATTCTAAAAAATAATAAAACTAAATAACTAAAAGGATATGGGACTCGGGTTGCCTCCCGAGAAGTACTTTTTTAAGGTCATGAGCCTGACCAAAACATGCTACTCATGATTCCGCTCCAAGAGAGCGAGTGTAGCTTGATTGTAATCCGTGTTGTCCGCAATGTAGAGCTTTATGCATTTGGGCGTTCACTGCAAATGGACCGTTGGTTCCTATTAGCTCGATTGCTCCGTGTGGTGAGATGCTTTCGATTGTGAATGACCCAGACAAGCGTGACTTGAGTTTTCCTGGGAAAAGTTTCAAACGTGAATTAAAAACAAGTACTCGGTCACCTACCTCGAAAGTCCACTAGATTATGTGTCTATCATGCCATCTCTTCGTGCGCTCCTTGTAGATCTTTGTGTTCTCGTACGAATGGTCGTACGAATGGTCCATGAACACTTTGCAAAGATTGGTTAGACAAACATCAAAGGAAGGTCCATGAACCGAGAAATCATCCATGAACACTTCCATAATTTCACCATTTACATCGGAGAAGATAGAGGTTATGCACCGCTGCAAAGTAGCAGGTGCATTGCACAAACCGAAAGGCATCCGACGATAGGCGAATGTACCGAAGGGACATGTGAACGTCATCTTTTCTTGATTGTTCAGATGGATTTCTATCTGAAAGGAACCTGAATAACCATCAAGAAAATGAAAATAGGAGTGAAGAGCTAAACGTTCCAGCATTTGATCAATGAAAGGTAAAGGGAAGTGATCTTTCCAAGTGTTAGCGTTCAGCTTACGGTAGTCAATGCACATGCGCAATCCCGTGACGGTTCTTGTCGGAATCAGTTCGTTGTTCGCATTTGGGATGACGGTGATGCCTCCATTGTTTGGAACTACCTGTACAGGACTCACCCACGCACTATCCGATATACGATATATAATTCCGGCGTCTAACAACTACTTCCATCATGTTCGGGTTTAATCTACGTTGATGTTCAATGGAGGTTTTAGAGCCGTCTTCTAAGTGAATCCTATGCATGCAAAGGGCTGGAATAAGTCCCCTAATTTCCTCTAATGTATAACCTATGGCATCCCTATACTTCCTAAGAGCTTCTAACAATCGTTCTTTTTGGGATTCGTCTAAGTTATCATTCACTATCACGGGATAACTAGATTCGAGTCCAAGGAATTCGTACCTCAAACCTTGTGGTAAGGGCTTCAAATCCACTTTTGGTGCTTTCTCAACACTCCAATCAGGTTTTGGACGCTTGGTTTGGCTATTAGGCATCTCGAAAGTTGTTGAACTCGCATTGCAAGCTGCTTGAGGCACGCTGGAATTTGTCTGGAATGCGCGGAGGTTTGTGCACTGGTTTCTGACGTTTTCTTGAATAGAATTGATGTCAATTTGAGCTGTGCTTATGTGTTTGTGAGTTGAATACTCATCTTGATAAGGATTGTCCAGAATTCCTCCTTTTTTTGGGTTACGACCTGCTGTGCTCGGGATAGCAAAGAAATCTGCTCGGAGTGCATCTAGCTCGGATTTCGGAATCTCTTTCGTCTTTCCTTTGTCCAGTAGCTTTGTGTAATGTTGCACTTCGTTAGGTTCATTATAAATTTCCTCTCCAGCCAATAAAAGAGCCATCTCAAGAGAATCCATGTTCCCGAACTCTTCGATAACTTTCTCGGCTAGATTCTCTAAGACGTCTATGTAGAATACCGAGTCCACCATACAAGCCTGTTTGAGCGTGTCATTCAAATTAAACTCAACTTCTTCATCTTTGAACTTCAATGTGAGTCTACATTCAGCCCAATGTATGATCATCTTGGCCGTATTAAGAAACGACCTACCGAGGATGATTGGGATTTACTTGTCCTCCTCCATATCCAAGACGATGAAGTCGACCGGGACGAAGAACTTCCCAACTTGTAAAGGCACGTCTTTCAATATACCCTCGGGTATTCTAACACTTTGATCAGCCATGGTGAGTTCCATTCGTGTGGGTTGAAGATCCATCCTATTCCTAAGATCCAATTTTCGTATAGTGACAATGGTAGCACACTTACGCTTGCTCCGACATAGATTAGTGCAAGGTTAATTTCATAATCTCCTATTTTTCAAGGGATCACGAATATACCTGGATCGGGCATCTTCTTAGGTAGGTTTTGTTGCAGCATCGAATTAGTCACCATGATGGTTTCTGTCTCCACATCTCGCTTGTTTGCAAGTACATCTTTAAGGAACTTGGCGCATGAAGGCATCTTCTTCAGCGCTTTGTGGAATGGAATGGTTATGTACATCTTCTTAAACAACTTAGCAAACTTTGAAAATTGAGCACCCTTGTTCTTTTTGCGTTGGCGCTGAGGGAATGGCAAAGGAGGAGGTCTCGGTTCGGGTTTGACGTATTTCAACTCTTCTTCCTCCTCTTTGTGCTCTTCGACGTTGCTGCCCTTTTACGCTACTGTACTAGATAATTCTCCCTTTTCAAACGTCGAATGAGTAGGCTGATCCATTCCTTAAGTGAATGGCGTTGATTTGCTCACGAGGATTTGCTTCCGGTCGCCCCGGTTGAACTCCTTGTGGTCGTGCTGCCCCTTGTGCAAGTTGTACAACTTGTGTCTCCAATTGTCTAAGGTGATTTGAAAGCCCTCTATCTACTTCTTGGTGCTCTCTTGTTGCCTCACCAAATTACTCTAACTTTGTTGCACTTCCATCAACAAGTTGCTTTGATTTTCTTGGAATTGGAGGAGACAAGTGAACAGCGCGTTGATGTCCGGCGCTGCTTCGGATTGGTTTGGTTGTGACTGAGGCGCACGTGGTGGATAAGTCTGAGTTTGAGGTTGCGTCCTTGGCTGAAAGTTCTGATTTCTTTGCATTATTCGCGGTTGAAAGTTTCCAGATAATTGTTGCGCGTTCAATACACCGTCAGAATTCTTGTTGGAGAAGTTTGGGTGACTTCTCCATGGGATTATATGTGTTTCCCAAGGGCTGATTGTTGCTCACGTAGTTCACTTCTTCATACCCTTGGACTACTTAATTCTTTAACTGCTCTGAATATTGTGGACGACGTGATTTGGATAGAACATTGTAAATTCCAGCGACTTGATCCTTCATCTCGGCTAAACCAACATATAGAGCATGCGCGTCGTTCACGTGAGCTACCCTTGCTACAGTATTGCGGCTGTATTCTCCAGCAGCGTTGCTGCCTTCATTAGCCATACGATCGATTAGGTCTTCGATTTGTTGAAACGTGAGGTTACTCAAGGAACCTCCAGCAGCAACTATGATTAGAGTCCTCGTGTTATCCATGAGTCCTTGCAGAAAATTATGTATGAGATAACCCTGATCCATGACGTGATGTGGGCAAAGGCGTTGATAGCCTTTGAATAGTTCCCACGCTTCGTATTAACTCTCAATTGCACCTTGAATGAATTTGTTGATTTGATTCTTGGTGAGCTGAGCTTTACTTTGATCGCGTCATGAATTTCTCCTCTAGTTGTTCCCATGATCTATAGGATTCGCCGGTTGGGAATACAACCACTCTTGCGCCTTATCCTTCACTGAGAATGGGAAGGCAGCTAGCATGAAATCCTCATCCGAGATTCCTCCTTCGATTCTGATAGTTCGGTAGAGCATCTTAAAGTCAATAAGATGCTGGTTCGGATCCTCGGTGGGTCTCCCTCTGAACGTTGTGCTACTGAGCATCTGGATGAATACCGGTTGTAATTCAACGCGAGCGTCTCTCCTAGTGATGCAAGACATGAGTTGTGTATGCCTAGGGACCATGTATGATCCATAGGTTATCGCTGGTTGCATTTGTGGCACATTCATGTCACGACATTCTGCCATTAACTCTTCTTCGCTCTTGTCTGCAATCTTTGGTTTGATTCTCGGGTTGGAAATCTAGGTGCACATGTGTGTTATCTACCAATTTGCTTGCACTAGATCTAGATTGTCTGCTTAATTCTCTGAGCGTTCTATCGATATTTGGATCGTAAACTAGATTAGCACATCCGGTACCTCTCATGCATAAGTGAGCTGCACGAGATATAAAACCAAAACACAAAAGTCATGTGAGTTCCAAGAATTAAACGAATTTGACTCAAAATAAAAGAAAAAAATGAAAAAAAAGTAATAATAAGACTCCGGAAAGGACTATGTCCTAATCCAAAAGTATCCTAACTCTAAAGCTGTAATCAATTTCCCAGCAACTGCGTTAAAAACTTAATGTGGTTAATCTCAAGTAATAAAGTACCTAGACTAACGTTTTCGCAAGAATGCGGATCGTATAGTACCAGGGTCGAACACGAGGAATCGGTGCAACTCGAAAACTAGTAACTAATGAATAGAACGGGAAAAATCAAGGAGTGTTTGGAATGCAAATAAAACTAAGCTAACTAATTAATGATTTAAATTCAATTAACTAGACGCCACAGGTTTTGAGAGATGCACGAGGATGCAACAAAGTTCTAACATGATCATTGGTCTTAGATATTATCACGAGTTCAGGGATTTCAAGCTCTAATATAGGAACTGATTGGCGTAGACTTGTCCACTACCTAGCGTTTGTACTACCAATCTTCTGATTGCATAATCTCACCCACTAAACGCATTAAGACTGGTATCCTAATCCCTAGATTCAATCGATCGACCTGGCGTAGATTCTAAACCGTTTAAATCCTAAATCGTGGCTAAGTTCCAAAGTCTAATCCCTTGGCGTAGATTCAATAGACTTCTATAATCATTCATTCGAGTGGTGTACAAGAACGAAAGCATTAAAAACCACCAATCAATCTGAAAATGATCAAATACCAAAATCATTCATTCAAGTGGCGTACAAGAATGAAAGCATTAAGAACAAGACTTCGATACATATTGGCAAACCTCTCTAACATATGGCTATGGGCCTATTTGGACATGAACTTAGAACACGAAACGCAAAAGATAACAACATTCAACATGGATAAAGAACGAGATTCCTCCCTATTCTATTACCGATATCTTCAATAGCTCCTACACGATCTAGCTTCGTCGGTCCTTCCTTTGCCCTCGTGTGCGTTCTACTCTCTCTATTCTCTCTCCGCGTCTGCTCAGTGTCGTCTTCTCCATTTTTAGGCTGAATGCCCTTTGCTTTGCTCCCCTCTATTCTCTTTTCTCTACTCCTTTCTTTCCTTTTCTTCTTTTCCCTCTTTTACCGAGTGTTTCCATTCTTTCTCGTGATTTTCCTGTTGTTTTCCATCGGCTAAATCTTTCTTTTTCTTCTTGGTTGCGTGCAGGTTCAATATGCCCGACCGGGCACAAGAGTGAGCTCGGTCGGGCTCTTCATTTAATCATAGTCGGTCGAGCTTCTCATCAGCTCGGGTCATGCAGCACCTTCGGGTATGTGTTTTGTTTTGAGAGCCCGGTCAGGCTAAGAGGGCTAAACGGTCGGGCTCGTGGTTCTGCTTCATGAGCCCGCTCTGGCTGTGTGTTGTTGCATGGCCGAGCAAGTGCCATTTTGATGAGCCTGCTCGGGCTAAGGGTGTTGCACGGTCAGGCTACAGGTTGTTTTTCAGGAGCACGGGCAGGTTGGAATGGTTGCACGGTCGGGCACTTCACCTCCCTTGTGTGCCCAGTCGTGCTGAGTGAAGGTGGTGTAGGGCAATTGCTTGTATTTGCTCTTGTTTGCTCGTGTTTGATGTAATTGATAAAACGTAATCCATCAAAGTAATTTCAACATTCCGAGGTTTAGTTTTAATTAACATTTATTGGATTTTTCGAGTTATTAAGTATATTTGAGTACTTCTACCATTATATCATATCTTGTGCAGGAAACGAAGACATGTGACGCAACAACGAGTAATTACAACAAATCCACTCGAAAAAATGACCAAATGATTAAGATGTGCATATGAGCACGACCAAGATGAATAGATGAGAGGCAACAAAGCTGCACGGCCGGGCATCACCTTGTGCATGACCGAACTGAACATTCAACACATGCACAGTCGAGCTCCACTTAATGCACGATCGAGTTGAGTACCAAACAACAAGCACGTCCGGGCTTAAACTTGTACATGAGCTGAATAGGAAATTTGAGCACGACTGGGCATAACCTTCTGCACGACCGGGCTGGAGAGCATCAATGCCTGCACGATCGAGCTGCAACCAATGCACGAATGGGTAGGAATCAACCAATGCATGGCCGAGCAAAGAATTGTGCACGACCGGGCTGGAGAGCTTGAACACCTGCACGACCGAGCTTGAAGACCAGCATGGTCGGGCTCTTGAGACCAGAATCACCTCGTAGCTTATGCACAACCAGGGCTTGCTCCATGCACGGTCGAGCAGTCTAGGGGAACGCATGCACGATTGGACGTTTTGGTTAGCACAGTCGGGCTTGCATGCCAATAAACCAAAGCGAAACACACAGACACTAGAATGTGAAAGAGCATAAGTCTAATAATCAAACCAAAAAGAGAAAACCAGACCAGAAGACCATAGACCAGATAGGAGACACAAGAGATAGCACGGTTGAATAAACAGGTTTCGGGGAACCGGAATCATTCGTCCAAAGTCACGCTCTGGATGATAGGGAAGATGCATTTACAATGTTTGTGTTTGTTTCCCTTTGTATTCTGAGTAGTTTTGTTTGCCATGGGTTAGGGATGTCATTGTAATCGATTGTTTGGTTCGTTAATGTTTGATTCCGGCTTTGTTCCATTGTATGGTTCGATAGGTTGTAGTGTGTGTAATGCTTTCATACATTGTTGATTTCATGTTTGAATGAGACTAGATCCATTCGGTGAGATTAGACACGTTTGAACGAAATTAGAGATTCGTCTAGGCATCCAGAGAGTCAGACTTGAGTCTCTGCATTAACCTTCAAATGAATTAGATTAATGAGAATCTGGCGATCAGTTAATCTATTTAGGAACGATAGAGCTCCCATTGTTCTTCATGCGTTTAGGTTATAGATTTACTGCATTGGGAGGTGAGTACGTTTATATCCTATAGAGTGGATTTAGGCATCGAGATAGTCACTTCCGTCATTAGAGGTCGAGTTCCCATATTTTTAGACAGTAGAGGTTAGAGTTCCCTATAGTTCTTCATGCCTCTAGACGTTCCGCGCTGCATCAAGAGATTAGTGACGTTGATTCCCTAGGTAGAGGATTTAGGCATCGAGAGAGTCATTTCTAATAGTTGAGGTAGAACTCCTCACTTATTCTTCATGCATATAGACATTCCGCGCTATATCGAGAGATGAGTGTCGTTGATTCCTAGGTAGTGGACTTAGTTTTTAGTTCCCCATCGATTGATATAAACCGATTTCATCTTCCGTAGAAACATCCATTGCATGTCCCAGCATACGCGACACCCATGGTGCTCTATCTTGTTGAGTCTTGTCTTGTCATTCTTCATTATCTTTACTTTCCAGTTTGATATCCACCTATTGATCGATCTTCTTCTCATGATTTCTTGATTATAATGTTGCACTCAGTCCCCAGAGTTCGATCCTAGTACTACACGTACCATATACTTGCGGTAGAGTGGTCTAGAAAATTTAAAACCTCTATATCCGAACATCAAGTTTTTGGTGTCGTTGCCGGAGACTAGTTACGGCTTTAGAACTAGGATTTCATTGAGTCAAGATCTAGTCCTTTCCGAGTCCTTTGTTTTTTTTTTTTTTTTTGTTTTCTGCATTTTTCTTTTATTTTGAGTCGATTACATCTCTTCCGAGCTAAGCATTTGTTGTTTTTTTCCTACGTGCAGATCATTCGGTTTATGTCTAGGAGTTCGAGAGGCAAAGAACTCCTCTTTGACCCCGATATTGATAGGACCACCCGATATTTGAAAAGAGAACAAAAATCAAGATGTAGTGGTTCCGGGAATACTGAGGAAACGACAAGTGAACGAGAAACAAATTTATCTAGTGAAGAAGAGACGGCTCAAAAGGAAGCACTAAAGACCTTTGGGGCGTACACAACGCCTAAACACACGCAACTTCTCTCCTGCATTCGAAGGCCTGAGATAGACCGGAACAGATTTGAGTTACAGCCGGCCTTCATTCAGATGTTGAGTCAATCACCATTCAAGGGACGATCTATAGAGGATCCAAACCAGCATCTTACTCAGTTCAAGATGTTGTGTTCGAATATGAAAGCACACTGTGGAATAGACGATGAAGCGTTTATGTTGTTTGCCTTCTTGTTCTCAGTTAGGGAGCATGAACTCGTGTGGCTCTACACGCTACCACCAAATTCTATTCATACGTGGAGCCAGCTCGAAGAATGCTTCATGATGCAATTCTTCTCACCCCACAAGACGTAGCTGTGGAAGAACAAAATCAATTCGTTTATGCAATAGGATAAGACAGTCTTCCAGAAGCGTGGCTGCGATTTAAAGGATATCAACGCCAATACCCACACCAAGGGATGGATAAAAGATACCTCATTGCCACTTTCATTGAGGGTCTTCGTGATGAAGTACGAGATTGGTTAAATGCTGCTTGCGGAGGTCATACATGACCTCCCGTTCACCGCTATTGAGGCCAAGATTGAGAAGATGGCCGAGGAAAGAAACATTATGTCAAGAGAATATAATCGTCGGACACCAACCAAGGGAGCAGACAGCGAGGTGCTTGCATTGCGAGCTGAGCTTGCCGAGATGAAGTTACAAATGATAAACATGCACCAAGCGTCTCCCGATTCTCACAGATTCTAGGATGTTGCAGATGCTAATTACGTTGCCAACAATTCGTACTCCAACACCTACAATCCGGGCTGGAAGAATCATCCGAATCTATCCTACAAGAACGCCGACAATGTTTTGAATCCATTCCAAGGAAGCCACAAGCTGAAGCCATTTCAAAGCAATTTGCAAAACCAGAATTTTCAGCCTAGAGCACAAGGGTATTAAGCGTATCAATCGAGAGGAGTACCAGCGCCACTTCCGTAACAAGAGGATAATAATGAGATCATGTCTATGGTTGCTCTGCTTTTACAAGGGCAGAAAGATAACTACGTTGAGCTGAAAAGTTTAAGACGAGATCAAGAAGACGCAAAGAAGCAAATTGGGGAAATTCAAACACATTTGAAGAACCTAGACACCCTAGTTGCACAGCTTGCCGAGAGTGCTTCTAACCAGCAAGGAATTCTACCGGTGAAACCTCAGCCAAATCTCTGTGAGCATTGCAATGCCATTATATTGAGAAGCGGGACAAAACTTGCAGACGTCACACCCTCGAAATTACGAAAGAGGAGAATGCTCAAAGTCTTCAACGGTAAAGCCTAGCGAGCAAGAGCATCACAAGGAAGCACAAGATGAGGAGGAAGAACAACCGGTTTATGTGGCACCGCCACCAAGACCTTCTCCACATCCATTTCCGATCGCCGAATGAGACGAGCTGATGATTCGCAATTTGCCAAGTTTGCAGCAAGGTTGTTCTCGGACGACGTCAAGGACGCGACCCGTATTGATGAGGAGGATGCGACCTACATCGCTGAGGAGGATGCGACCCGCACTGCACAAGACGTGACCCGCGCTACATGAGACACGACCCACGTCGCATAAGAAGCGACCCGCGCCACAGAAGAAACAACCCGAGCCAAACGGAAGGTGGATGCGACCCAAATAAAGGACATTGGTCCTGTGACCTGTGCTAGGGATAGGGAGGAGGAGGCCTTCACCTTACCAACAGGTCTCGTGACCCGAGCTAAAGCTACGAAGCTCAAGAGGCGATCATTGGGATTCTCACGGTCGTCCAAGTTCAAGACAAGTATTCGAGTCTTCATGAGATCTCTAATATCCGTTTCATTCTTCAAGCCGAAGCACAACTCGCAACGGTAAATAATTAGGGTAAGTGCTTCGTGTGTACTCTTTTCCCTTTGTTGGTTTTGTCCCACGGGGTTTTCCAACAATGGGCTTCTAACGAGGCCACGACTCACTTCCGCGACCTAACTATTGACCCGAGGCTTCAAGACAATTCCGCATAACGAAGACACATTTTAGGACTTTGTCTTATTTATGGCTTTGGCTATTTTCTAGGTCATTTATGTATAGCCTTGCATGGCTACCTAGCATTTATGTTGCATTTATGGTCTTGCATGACCACTTTGATTACATATGGCTGGCCATGATCTTCTCGTTGAACTACTTTGGATTTTTTATTTTAATCTTGATTTTCTTTTGAAGAAATCACCTTGTTGGTGTGTTATATCCAGCAAAACCCGTTGGTGAGTAACATCCAACGTATGTTCGTTCTTCGTAGGTGTGTAATATCCTTCGAAGACGAGCCATTAAATCGAGAGCTTTTCTGTAACTCTCGTATGACCTTTCGTTCCACCCACCTTGTGCGAAGAGTCGTGCAACTCGGCTGCAGCAAGGTCTATCCTTCAACCTTCGTCTAGAGTTCGTTCTAGCAAAAAGGTTGGTTCATTCTCGGCTTTTGGTTGTTTAGGTCGTAGCTAGGGTTGTACCATGCGTAGTGTCTATTCGCTATTATGTATATTTTGTGTTACGAGTCTTGGTTGCTCGTACGTTTTCTTTTATTTTTGCTTGTGGCTGCTCCGATGTGCTAGTGTTTAGGGTGACCGTGAGTTTGCAGCATTTTCATCCTTAACACCATGGGAGATAGGGAAATTGTAACCAGCCGAGTAAATGAGAGGTTGATAGAGGCTCTTGTGGCTCTATTGGAGCAAAGTCTTACCAACAAAATGGAGCAGTTCGGCAAGAGTATTGACACGGAAAACAGACCCAATCAAGAGACAATCATATGTTCCATCAACAGGAAAGGAATCAGCATGAGGAGGACAACAGCTATTACGAACGAGGCAATTCATCCTTGTCTCGAAGTAGCCACCGAAGGCGGCGTGTGATGAGGGAACACCGGGATGACCCGAGGGACGACCTCCCTTCATTTCATGGCAAGGCCGACCCAGCCGCCTGCCTTGAGTGGGAGAAGAAGATTAAACTTGTGTTTAATTGTCAACACTATTTCGTGACTTCTAGGCGACGAAATGGTGAGAAACCAGTATCGATGTGGCTGGAAATGAAGGTCATCATGCGCAAGCGGTTCGTTCCGAGTCATTACTACCGAGAGGTTCATCGACGACTAAGGAAACTTGCCCAAGGAAATCGAACCGTGAAGGAATATTATCAAGAAATGGAGTTGCTGATGTTGAGGGCTGACATCTCGGAGGATAGAGAGGCATTGATATCTCGTTTCTTCGAATCCCTAAATCTGGAAATTCAAGACAACTTGGAGATGCAACACTACGTGGAGATTGAGGAGATGCTCCATAAGGCGATTTTAATCGAACAACAACTCCAGCGGTGAAGGAGCTCACGTTCTTGCTACGGGGCTGGAAAATACAGACATCAACGAGAGGAAAAATCGAGCAATACGAGGAAAGACAGCACGGTTCCAGCAAGCCGAGACGCGCCCAAAGCGGTTCCAGCGACCCGAGACACGACCACAGTGGTTCCAGCGGCACCACGGGACAAGGGAAAGGCTGAGGCCACTACCTCGAGGATGCGGGACGTGAAATGTTTCAAGTGTCACGGATGAGAACACTATGCAAGTGAATGCACGAACAAGAGAATCATGATCATTCGCGACGACGGCGAGTTTGATCCGAGGAAAAAGAGGCTGAAAACTTGGATAGAACACGTGAGGAAGAACCGGCCAAAGGAGAGTTTCTGGTGGCACGACTTTCCTTGAGCGTGCAGAATAAGGCAGACGAACAAGAACAGCGAGAAAACTTATTCCATACCCGCTTCCTTGTTCACGGAAAAGTATGTAGCGTGATTGTAGACGGAGAAAATTGCACGAACGTTGAAAGCGCTACCATGGTCCGAAAACTCGGTTTGAAGGTGCAAAAGCACCCGAGGCCGTATAAGTTCCAGTTTCTTAACGAAAATGGCAAGATGAAAGTGACCAGCCAAGTGATCGTGCCTATTTCCATAAGCAAATATGAGGACAAAATTTTGTGTGATGTCCTACCAATGGAGGCGAGCGATATCCTTCTCGGTAGACCGTGGCAATCGCATCGCAAGGTAAAAAAATGAGGTTTCAATAACAAACATTATTTTGAGTTTAATGGCAAAAAAACCGTTCTTATTCCGTTGACGCCAAAGGAAGTGCTGCAAGATCAAATGCACTTAAAACAACAAGTCGCATGCATACTTAAGTCTTCGAAGTTTTACGTGAGATCGGGTGAGATCAAGAAATCTCTTCACTCGAATCAATCTGTATTATTATTTGTGTTTAAGGAAGCTCTCTCGAGCTTAGCTAACCTTGCACCGGTGTTGCCGAGTGAGATTACCTCATTATTTCAGGATTATGGAGACGTATTTCGCGAAGACAACCCCACGTGATTGCCCCCGATACGCGGTATTAAACATCAAATCGACTTTGTTCTCGAAGCCGCGCTACCGAATCGGCCAGCTTACCGAACCAATCCAGTGGAGACCAAGGAGCTGCAAAGACAAGTGGAGGAACTCATGGCCAAAGGACATGATCATCTCGTTTTTCATACGTATTTCTTGTACGATTTTACGGATATTTATGACATATATGTGCTGCTTTACGTATGATTCCGTATCCGTTTTACTTGTTTTCGTGTTTTTATGTTCTTACAGGTTTTTACGCGTATTTGGTTCATTTTGGAGCTAAAGGACATGCACGGAGCTAAGGAGCAACTTCGAGGATCATCACGGGACAAACGGGACGAGATTTAGCAAGAGGAGCCTCCACCCGGTCGGGCACAACTCATACACGATCGGGCAAAGGCTACGGCGTATTTTGGTGCGCATTCACGCATGACTCGGGCAAGGAAATGCCCGACCAGATGCCTTACACCCGGGCGGGCGGACATCATGCCCGATGAGGTATCCCTTACGGACCATGACCTGCGCGACCTGACTTAGCCGCACCCGAGCGGGCACATTCAGCGCCCGAGCGGGTCGCGACCCGGGTTACTAGTTAAGTTAAGTAAAATTAACTTAAAATAAAAGGAAGCTCGTGGGGGGAATTAAGGCAACACTTGGACCGACTTAAGAGGCATAAAAAGAGGCCAGAGGACGACATTAGAGAAAAACTTTACATTCAGTTCGTGATTGGAGGAGATTCTTGCGAGGAGGCTAGCGAGGAGCATTGGAGATCAACCCGACACTTCGGTTTCGCTTGGTTTTCATGTTCCTTAGACTTTCTATTTCGTTTATGTTTGTTTACAGACGCATGAGCGAGTAGTTTGTTTGTCCTAGGAGAAGGGATTAGCCCTTGGCTATCCCGAAACCACTTTCTGTTTATCTTTGAATGCATCTTCCCGTTTTCGTTTATCTATTCTCTATCTGAGCGCTTAATTGACTTGTGTTTACAAAGGCCAC
>CM071874.1:7106471-7126880 GCA_036759665.1 Gynandropsis gynandra | reverse complement strand
CGTGTTTTGCGTAGGAAATGAAGACACGAGAAGAAACACGAGTGATTTTGGCAATCTAACCCCGGAAACGTAGGTCCAACTTGTGCGAGGCGACGGATGGAAGTGAGCACTTAAACACCGAGCGAAAGGTGCGGAAACAACACCTCAAGTCATGCCCGCTCGGGTGGATTGGGAGTGCCCGGTCGGGTTGATTNTAGACTCCCGAAGTCCATCCGCTTGAAAATCAAGTGTGGCATGATACTCACGCTTGCTCCTAAACAACACAAAGCATTTTCAATATCGAGATTACCTATTGTGCATGGAATGGAGAAGCTTCCGGGATCCTTCAACTTTGGTGGTAGCTTGTTCTGAAGAATTGCACTGCATTCCTCGGTGAGTGCTACCGTCTAGTTCTCTTCGATGTGCTTCTCTTTGGACAGTACATCTTTGATGAGTTTGGCATGATTGGGCATCTTTTGGAGGGCTTCTACGTATGGCATGTTGATGTCTAGCTTCTTGAGACACTCTACAAATCTGCCCACTCTCTTTTCGTTCTTACTGCTTACCAATCGTTGAGGATCCGGTATCGGAGGTTTGTATGCCGGTGGAGCAACGTATGGCTTATCTAAATCTGGTTCGACTCCTTCCATAATCGCAACCTTACCTTTTCCTCTATCCAATGACGTAACAGCAGCATTCCCTTGCTCTTTTAAGAGCGTATTCTCAACCACATCACCGCTGCACACAGAAATAGCATTCACGTACTCTCTCGGGTTTAGATCGGGCTTACCGGGAAGCTGTCCGGGATTCCGAGAGGATGAGGCAGCTTGCTGTGCTACGGAGTTCTCTAAACTCTTAAATGATTGCTCAAAGACTCCATCTGAGATTTGAGCTCACTAATTGCTATCCCCACATCTGCGTTGATTTTGGTCTGAAGCGATTGTTGCTGCTTGTGATCCTTGACAAATTCAAGCATTACCGCCTCAAAGTTTGATGAAGGTGCTTGAGGAGGTTGAGGGGCTTGCGGAGCTTGCTGTGCTTGCTGGAATTGCTGGTTGTTTTGTTGGAATCGCGACCTTAAACAAGCGCTTATCGGGAGGCCACCTGACTTTCGCATTTTCTTTTTCTTTCATTTCATTTTTACGGACCTATTCTTACTCTACTAATTTTTTCTATGTTTTTTAGACTCATGATCGAGTAGTAGATTATTTCTAAGGGAAGGGATTAGCCCATGGCTATCCTGAAACCGCCTTTGATTGTTTTTAATGCATTTCCACGTTTCGTTTACATATTCTTTGTCTGAGCGTTTAATGACTTGTGTTGTGATAACACGCAATCCGTTATAGTTTTTATATCATTCTTAGGTCTCGTTTAGAGTAGATTATGTTGACGAATGGCCACGTATATGCATGTGTTAGGATTAGGAGCATGGCCTAAAAGAGAACTCTAGTCCTAGATGATAAGGCTTAGAACAACCGAAACTAGGTCACTAAAGTAGGGCAGTAACGGTTGAGGGTTGAATAGGACGAATCATGAATCTAATGGGATTTAGTTGGGGTGTTAGCCACGAAAGTGGGGGATGACTCAAGCGAACCACGTTCCTATGCCTTGAGAGAGGGTAGGTTTTACATTAGAATCGTCCGTCTTAGATATCTTGATAGGGAATGCACGATTAGATAGATCGGAGATAGGTTTCGGAAGCTATGCGGTGAAACTAGATTCTAGAATCTTTGTCTCTTTGTTTAGAACTCGTTAATACACTGCATCATCATATTTGCATCTCACCAACCTTATTCCATTGCATCAAGCACTGATTCTAGTTTTAATTCTTAGACCGTGTTGATTAGTCCCTTTGGGATTGACATCTAAATTACTACACACGTGTCATGCACTTGCGGGTAGTTTTAGGTTAACCTGTTTAACTTGCATTGTTTTGCCTTCCTATGGTTTGTTTATGTTGTTTTTTTATTTAGTTGCAAGAACACTACGAATTTTGATATTCGAGATAGTTTCTTTTGCAAGGTCCTGAGTTCTAGCCTTCAACTCTTGATTTTGTGTCTTGAGATTCAACCTGACTTATCAATCATATAACCACCTGTGATTATGGCGTCTTAACATGTTTTCAAGGCTTTTCAACAGGGTTCTTTAGGGGTTTAGGGCGTCCTCATTATTGAGACTAGTCCTATGTTTTGGTAGATTGTTGTTGAGGGGTTTTGAAACATAAATCTATCTTCTATCTCGTTCTTAAATATTGAAACGTGATCTGGGTTTATAAAATTTAGTATTAGTGCCTTGTTTTCATCTTAGCATCTATCCTTGCAGTTTTAGTTCGTTTTGAGTAATAGGAGTCAGATTTAGGCTTTGTTGATCTTTAATTTGCTTGTACTTTACGTTTGAGGTGTAAATTGTGTAATTTTACTCTTTTTCATTTTTTTATTTGAAATTTCAGTTTGATTGTTTGTCTAGGCTTGTTCCATCGCAAGACCAGTAGAAAAAAAATAAAAAACAAAAGGAGAAACAAAGAAAAAGAATATTTGTTGTAAAAGAAAAGAAAAAATAAAGAAAGTGAAATTTGTAGTAGAAAAAAAGGAAACACAGAGAAAAAATAAATTTTCTATATAAAAAAGGAAACACAAAGAAAAATGAAATTTTGCTATAAAAGAAAAGGAAACACAAAGAAAAAAGAAAATTGTTATAAATGAAAATGAAATCCTAAGCTGGTCCAAAGGTTAGAGTAGAAAGGATTAGGAAATAGTTATTTCAGTTTTTTCTTATTGAACTCAGTGTTGGTTTTGGTTATTTCCTTGGTAGGCACGAAAGTACAACAAAATTGCTTGTTTTCTTCATTTTCCTAAAAAATAGAAAAAGAACATGTGATTTCGTAGTTAGGACAGATCTAAGCACAAGTAGGCATCATACTAGTGATTTGCAACAATTTTTGGTGAGATCTCAACTATGTGGTTGTTAATTAACTAGTTTCTGATTGTATTTCAAATTCTAGAGTTTTTTGCTAGGGCAAACTTGAATTTACAAGGAAACACGAAGAGATAAAGCGAAAAATCGAGTGAAACACCATTCTTGAGAGGCTGTGAGGTTCTTACACACTCCTCTCTATCTACCTCTATTTTCAATCATCGTTTGTTTATTTTTGCAGGGAATAAACTCATGGAAAATATTCAGCAACAAAACAACACTGAACTTACTGAGGAGCGACAAATTGCTGAAAGCTTAGCTCATAATCATTTTTTTATGATAGCCTTGAACACGTAGGTTGAGCGACGTCTCTAACAGCAGTAGAATCAGATGATGGAGTTATTTGAGGAGATGAATCGAAAGATTGATCAATTGATTATGGAATGACAAGCTCCCCAACAACCGCCACATCCTCAGAGTAGTCTAGAGGTAACTAAGCCCCAAGGCAATATGAACTGGAGGTTGTAGCACCACGGAGGATAGAAAGGCCTCGTGAAAAACGAAATTCAGAAAGAGAAGATGTGTACAAGGAAGAGATGGGAGAGAACTTCGATCCAAATCATTTATTGGAATCGATGGCACCTAAGCAATATACGGTTGGAAATCCCTTCTTTTAGTGGTCGAAGAACTGCCGATGATTACCTGGAGTGGAGAGACACACTAAAATGGTTTTCAAGTGTCATCATTACTTGGAACAAAAGAAGTGAAACTTGTAGTAGCAACGTTCCATGATTACGCACTAGTATGGTGGGATCAAACGACAGCATCAAGGAGACGAGCAATATTACCTCCTATGACAACTTGGGAGGAGATGACAAATGCTATGAATTGACGATTTGTTCCCACTCATTATGAAGACGATGTGTGTGAGCAACTTAGAACTTCAGTGTAAAAGAGTCGTAGTGTGGAGGAATATTAAAAGAATTAGAGATACTTAAGGCTAGAGTTGGTTGGAAGAGGATAGAGCAGCTAAGAACAATTTGTTTCTCGAAGAATCGAATAGGAAGATTCGCAATCTTGTTGAAGCTCAAAACTATAAGATCTTGGATGAGCTCCTACATCATGCAATTAGAGTTGAAAAGCAGCTCAACTTTAGTGACCAACATCCACAAAAGAATGGGAACTCCACCTAATTTTTCGGCCTGGTTACACCAAGAGAGAGAAGTTGTCTTTTACTTCTAAATCTAATCAAAAGGTTAAGCCATCATGGCTTAAGGATTGAGGTAACTACGATAAGAGTTAGACTCAAGCTCGTGATATTAAGTGCTTTTGTTGTTACGGTAAGGGTCATTATGCAAAGGATTGTGTTAATAAGCACATGATGTACACTAATACTCATGGAGATTTCGAATCAGCCTCTGAAAAAGAAGAAGAAGATAATCTTGAAGAAATTGAGATTGATTCAGATAGTGAGTATGAAGAGCAAGAGCCTGCGAGAGGTAAGCTCTTAGTAACTCGAAGAGCGTTGAATCTCCATGCTAGAGAGGAGGCAATTGTTCAACCAAAAAACATCTTCTATACATGATGGTATACAAAGGGGAAGGTGTGTGTTGTGATTGTTAATATTGGCAGCTGTATGAACATGGCTAGCACATCCTAGTTGAGAAACTTGGTTTGCTAACCAAGAAGCACCGAAAGCCATACCAACTTCAATGGTTGAATGAAAGTGGTGAAACCAATGTGAATCGCCAAGTAATGGTTCCAATTCACACAGGAAGCTATGAAGAGTATATATTGTGTAATGTAGTGCCAATGCAGGTTGGTCATTTGTTGCTTCGGCACACATGGCAGTTTGATTTATGTGTGAAGC
This sequence comes from Gynandropsis gynandra, assembly GCA_036759665.1. NCBI lineage: Eukaryota > Viridiplantae > Streptophyta > Magnoliopsida > Brassicales > Cleomaceae > Gynandropsis > Gynandropsis gynandra. The sequence continues at coordinate 7,122,118 of CM071874.1, read as the reverse complement.
ATGATGGTTATAGCAATAAATATTCGTTTGAGCACAAAGAAAAAAGATCAGCTTGATATCATTAACGCAAAAAGAGGTTTATGAAAATCAAGTGGAGCTACTTAAGAAGGAGAAGTAAGCTAAATTAAGTTACATTGAGGTAGTTCACTTGCAAAATGGTGAGGTCTTGAGAGAAACCAAGAAAATGGCCTCTGAGAGCAAAACCGTGCGAACAAACAATTTTCTTTCAGTAAGAGCAAAAGAGATCAAGAAAGCTTTGCTTTCTAATCAGCCGATGATAGTACTTATGTACAAAAATACTTTGTTTTCTAACCAGCTAACCTCTTCAAAAATCTGTTGAAAGTTTTTGAGGACATGTTTTCGGAAGCAATTCCCCACGCTTTGCCTCCAATCATGGGAATAGAACCCCAAATTGACTTTTTGCCTGGTACTAGCATTTCTAACAAGCCCACCTACCGGACTAACCCCAAAGAAACAAAAAGTTGCAAACACAAGTGACTGAACTCATGGATAAAGAGTTATGTACGGGAAAACATGTCATCGTGTGTTGTTCCGATGATTTTGGTGCCCAAGAAGGATGGTACATGGCGCATGTGTGTTGATTGTCGAGCAATCAACAATACTATGGTAATGTATCACCATCCTATTCCTAGGTTAGATTATATGCTTGATGAGTTACAAGGTTCTAGTATATTTTCCAAGATAGACCTTAAGAGTAATTATCATCAAATTAGAAGGAGAGAAGGTGATTAATGAAAGACGGCTTTTAAAACGAAATTAAGACTTTATGAATGGCTTGTCATGCCTTTTGGATAAACAAATGCTCCTAGTACGTTTATGAGGCTTATGAATCATGCTCTTAGGAAGTTCATTGGGCATTTTGGTGTTGTTTACTTTGATGATATCTTAGTTTAAAGCAAGAATTTCGAAGAACATGTTCATCACCAATGTTCTAGACATGTTAAGGGCTGCAATTGTTTTTGCAAATTTTAGAAATGTGTTTTCAGCAATACCAAGCATGCGTTCTTAAGATTTTTTTTATGAGTGAGTAGGGAATACACGTCGATGAAGAGAAGGTAGAAGCCATAAGAAATTGGCCTCGACCTACAACGGTCGGAGAGGTCAAAAGCTTTCATGGTTTGGCAGGCTTCTACCGATGGTTCGTGAAGGACTTGAGCACTCTTGAAGCCCCAATATCTTAAGTAATAAATAAGAATGTAATGTTTCAATGGGGAAAACCACAAGAGAATGCATTTGAGATCTTGATAGAGAAACTAACAAACGTTCCTCTTTTGTCTATGCCTAACTTAGAAAAAACATTTTGAGATTGAATGTGATACTTCAAATATGGGTACTGGAGTTGTATTGAATTAAGAAAGAAGGCCAACTGTGTACTTTGGTGAGAAGTTAAGCGGAGCACAATTGACCTACCCGAACAATGAGAAGGAAATGTATGCATTGGTGAGAGCGGTGCAGACATGGTAGCATTACTTGTGGCCCAAAGAGTTCGTGATTCATACAGATCACGAATCTCTCAAGCATTTAAAAGGGAAACACAAGATGAACCGGATACATGTCAAGTGGGTAGAGTTTATAGAAACCTTTCCATCTGTGATCAAGTATAAACAAGGTAAGGAGAGTGTTGTAGCTAATGCTCTTTCTAGACATTATGCACTAATTTCCTCTTTGAATCAGAGATTGCTCAGTTTGAGCACTTTAAGGATCTGTACACATCTGATAATGATTTTTGTGAGTTAACCGAGACATGTGAGAATACTGCCCAAGGTAAATACTACAAGTTCGATGGATTTTTATTTCACAAAACAAGCTTTGTATTCCAAATTGTTCAATAAGAGATTTTCTTGTTAGAGAAGCACATGCGGCGGTTTAATGGGACATTTTAGCATGGCCAAGATTTTGTGTATGTTGCAGGAATACTTTTATTGGCTGCACATGTGTAGGGGCGTCAAAAATATTTTTGGTAGGTGTGTGACTTGTAAGAAGATGAAGTCTAAGCTACAACCGCACGGTATGTACTATCCCTGCCTATTCCTTGTAAACCATGGACTAAAATCTCTATGGACTTTGTCCTATGCTTGCCTTGGATTAAGACATATTGTTTTTGTGGTTTTAGATTAGTTTTCTAAGATGGTACATTCAATTCCATGCTATAAAACAGATGATGCATCACACATTGTTAATTTGTTCTTAAGAGAGGTGGATCGTTTGCATGAGATGCCTAGAACTATCGTGTCTGATAGAGATGCTAAGTTTCTCAACTATTTTTAGAATACATTTTGTTGTAAAATTAGTACCAAGTTTTTGTTCTCAACGACTTGTCACTCGAAAATGGAAGGTCAAGCTAAAGTGGTCAATAGAAGTCTATCGTCTTTGTTGTGTGCTTTAATAAAGAAGAAACTTAAGATTTTAGAGGAATCTTTGCCGCATGTAGAATTTGCATATGATAGGGTCATTCATAATGTTATAGGTTTCTCACCATTTGAGATAGTTTATGGTTTAAACCCACTGACGCCATTGGATTTCACGATATTACCTATGTCTGAGTTTGCTTATCTTGATGGACAGAAAGAAACTGAGTAGGTGAAACAGGTTTATGAGAAAGCGAGGAAGAACATTGAGAAGAGAACGGAGCAATACGCCAAGCAAGCTAGTAGAGGTCGTAAGGAGGATTTTTTCAACCTGAATATCTTGTGTGGGTACATATACGTAAGGAGATATTCCCACAGTAGAGGAGTCCAAGCTGATGCCGTATGGAGAAGGCTCTTTCTATATCATTGAGCGCATTAACAACAATGTGTAAGATCGAGTTACCAGGTGAGTATAGCATTAGTTCGACCTTTAATGTTGATGATCTCTCTCATTTTGATGCAGATGAAATCCACGATTTGAGGACAAATGCTTTTGAAGAGGAGAGGAATGATGAGGACATCGAGATTGATGAGGAGAGCAAGGGACGAGCTAAAGATGAGGACATCAAGATTGATGAGGAGAGTAGGAACGATCTAAAGAACCTAATCTTGAAGTTATTGGGCCAATGACACGTGCACGAGCCAAAAGATCATTCACCAATGAACGAAGCACCATATGGAGGACATTCACAAGGAGAATTAACTTAAATCACACTGATTGGAACCAAGAAAGTGGAGACTTGAAGAATAAAAAGATTTAGGCATTTTGGGCTAAGTCTTAAAGCCCAAAACATAGAGTTTTGTTTAATCAGACTTATGTCCAGTTTTTTTAGCTCGGTTATAGCTTATTTTTGTTTTGTTTGCAATCAGTTTATTTGGTTTAGGACTATGTCAAAACTCATAGTTTTGCTTCATATGGTTTATTTATGAAATTTTCTATTCAATTTCAAGACACACTATGAATTTTGATATTTGAGAGAGTTTCTTTTGCAAGTTCGTGAGTTCTAGCCTTCAACTCTTGATTTGGAGTCTTGGGATTCAACCTGACTTTTCCATCACATAACCACCTATGATTGTGGCGTCTTCACACATTTTCAAGGTTTCTCAACCGAGTTCTTCAAGTGTTTAGAGTGTCTTCATTATTGAGACTAGTTTTAGATTTCTGTTGTTGGTTGTTGTGGGGTTTTGAAACACACATTCATCTTCTATCTTGTTCTAAAACATTAAAACGTGATATGAGATCATATAAAAAAGAAAAGGTGATAGTTGTTGCAAAACTATTACAAATTTGTCAAACATGGTTTGATGTGACTTTACCTAAAAATTAGTTCTAGTATGTATGTTTATCCAACAATATATATATATATATATCAATAATTAATTCTTTATCTCATATTAAACAACACTGCATAACATTCTTATTATATTTATGTTTAACTCTATAGTGTTCACGTCATAATCGAAATTCAAATATTAGAATATTCAAATCATGACCGATCAAGATCAAATTTTAATACCACATCAAATGAGTTTTGAATAAAAATCTAGTTCAAATTTCATTATTATCTAATATCATATATATATATATATATATATCAATTCATATTTCACATATTTTGATACAACTCAATATAACATGAGTTTGCGATGACGAATATTGGCGCACAATCATGGGAACATTGTCCCTTTGACAAATACGTTGTTGCAAAACAAAAATTGAAAAATGATTTAAAACGAAGTATAAAAAAATGACATTTCATGTTAATTTATAAGAATAAAAATAAAAATAACAATCAACTATAAATTGTTACTTTTTCATGGTCCGATGGAAAACAAAATATCATATGTTTATTGTGATTTATAATGATCATATGTCCAATTATTGTTTTCATGATCTGTGAATAAAGGGTAAAACTCTTATTCCCACCCAAAGTTTGGGTACTTTGTCTATTCCCCCCTCATCTATCACACTCATCCTATTTCCCCTTCATGTATCACTCTTACTCCTATTCCCCCTCAAGTTTTTTAATTCATCATATTCCTCCACACTGTTTAAAATTTTGTTAAATAACCAGAATTTTGACCCAAACCCTAAAAAACTATCAATTTTGACCCGATTTTATACCCAATTTTGACCCGACCCGACCAAAATTAAAATTGAATTAAATCTGGTTTACCCAATTATTAACCCGGTCCGGTTTAATATAATTTTGACCGGTTTACTGAATTTTGACCCAATTTATTATATTTTTGACCCGGGTTACTGAAATTTTTGCCCGGTTTTGGTGAAATTGACCCGGTTTCTCCCGGTTTTGCTGGAATTTTTACCCGGTTTGCTAAAATTGATCCGGTTTTGACCCGGTTTTGTTGTAAGTGACCCCGTTTTGTTGAAATTGACCCGGTTTTCTCCCAGTTTTGCTGGAATTTTTATCCGGTTTGCTGAAATTGATCCAGTTTTGTCCCGGTTTTGTTGAAATTGACTCCGTTTTGTTGAAATTGATTCGATTTTTTCCGGTTTTGCTCGAATTTTTATCACTATTGAATTACGTTTGCTGAAATAGGTCGGATTCGGATTAAACATGTCTATTCATGTAATAATATTTTGTATATAAATTTTTTATCATTTTATATTTATATAAGGGTAAAACTCCTATTTCCACCCAAAGTTTGGGTATTTTGCCTATTCCCCCTCATGTATCACACTCATCCTCTTCCCCCCTCATGTATCACCCTTAATCTTATTCCCCCCTCAAGTTTTCTAATTCAGCCTATTTCCCCACATCGTGTAAAATTCTGTTACATAACCAGAATTTTGACCCAAACCCTAAAAAACTATCAATTTTGACCCGATTTTATACCCAATTTTGACCCGACCCGACCAAAATTAAAATTGAATTAAATCTGGTTTAACCAATTATTAATCCGGTCCGGTTTAATATAATTTTGACCGGTTTACTGAATTTTGACCCAATTTATTATAATTTTGACCCGGTTTATTGAAATTTTGGCCCGGTTTTGGTGAAATTGACCCGGTAGATCAATTTCAACAAACCGGATCAAAACCGGATCAATTTCAGCAAACCGGATAAAAATTCCAGCAAAACCGGGAGAAACCGGGTCAATTTCACCAAAACCGGGCCAAAATTTCAGTAAACCGGGTCAAAATTATAATAAATTGGGTCAAAATTCAGTAAACCGGTCAAAATTATATTAAACCGGACCGGGTTAATAATTGGATAAACCAGATTTAATTCAATTTTAATTTTGGTCGGGTCGGGTCAAAATTGGGTATAAAATCGGGTCAAAATTGATAGTTTTTAGGGTTTGACAGAATTTTAAACAGTGTGAGGGAATATGATGAATTAGAAAACTTGAGGGGGAATAGGATTAGAGGTGATACATGAGGGGGAAATAGGATGAGTGTGATAGATGAGGGGGAAATAAGCAAAGTACCCAAACTTTAGATGGGAATAAGATTTTACCCGTGAATAAACTAACATATTCTTGGAATGGGTATTAGAAAGACAAGTCGGAGACAAGACATAGGGCTAAAAGGAAAGAGAACAAGAACAGCAAACAAAGAGTAAATAATTGGTGGGAAAAGCTTTTGATACTCAAATATTAGAGATTGTGAATAAAGTTACAAACAAGAAAAATTTTTAAAAAATAAAGAGACGAAAAAAAAGAAACAAAGAATAGATTATTTATACTATACACTTTTTAATATATAAATGAAACTATATATATACACATAGTTAGCTGTATGTATATTTAGCGGTATGTCTCCTGTAACCTTTTTAGATTATCTTCAACTGAACAACTCAATCCATCTGTATCTCTTTTATTTTATCTTCTATATATATATATATATCACATCTAGAGATGTACAAATTATGTAGGGCACGAAAGTTTTTGGGTCGCTTCAACTATCTCTCGGATGGACCACGTCATTCGTCATTATAGTTTTAGGTCTTTAGGTTCTTATTCCTTTCGTGCATAATGACTATTTCTATAATTCTAAACTCATCGGTTAGCAACAAAAAAACACTTTTTTAGGTGTGAGATCTTTCATACGACTATTTCTCTAATTCTAAACACATAATGACTATTTCTTTAATTCTAAACTCATCAGAAAAAAAATAACTATATAAACTGTCGATACAGAGATAACATAGTTGATAAACAAGGTTAATTTTCATCTTGGATATCTTGAGCTCGAATTGTTATATCTAAACCCATAAGACTGTATATGTGTGTGTTATATAATATATATATAAATATGCATTTTATGGAAAGAAAAAGTAAATCCTTTCACTTTCTCGTAATGCGTTATGAGTATATTGCATCAAAAAATAATGACGTATTTATTGATCATTAATGCTGCAACATTCTTTCCCCGATCTCTTAGTTCTCTGATCCCGAAGAGAATATTTCTCTTTTCTTTTTCCATCACTCTTTTTCTTCTTTTGAAAATCTTCTTTTTATGAATTAAAAACTAATTTATTTTAAACAAAGTAAATCTTCCAAAGGAGGAAAAAGGTTCAAGTCAGATCGATTATCGTCTACTTCTTTTAGATTTAAAATTTCCCAATAAAAAAAGTTAAATTGAAATTAAAGAAATATAGTATTGATCTCCACTGTTAAAGGGTTGCAAATTTTGGATAACTAACTTAACGTCGTACCCAAAAAGAATAGGCCGCATAGGAGTAATTATGAATTGAATGAATAAAATGATAAACAATTTTAAAAGTGTAGAGATGAGAGACCTAACGATTTTTTTTTTGTTATTCCGGCAATATTACATTCAAAACCGGCAATGAAATTATATTTTTTTGTCATCAAATATAATTTCATTTTTCTATACGTATACATAGACTGAACGATTCAAATGCTCCGATTGGTACAACACACGTCTTGAATGATAAATATAAGAAAAACGTTTTGTTGAATCGCCTAGAACTATTCTTGTAATAATCATGCAAAGCTCGATCGATTTCTTTAGTGTTCGAGCCGAGCAGTCAATCCTTTCGAATGCTCCATTGATCTAGTAGGTTCACTCGGGTCGAGTGCGCCTCAGTTTAGGCCGAGCACATCAATCATCTCTTATCTTGTGGGTTTGCTCGAGTCAAGGGAATTCATGCTGGACCGAACACAATTAGGTCCTCCACCTTCTCGCTCATCTCGACCTTTTCTACTTGTAGGTGGAATTTGTAGTCTTGACTGAGCTCCTTTTCACGTCTTCTTCTACTCATTGTTTGTCATTCCACGTCTATTTGAATGTGTGCATCCCTTAATTCATTTGTTTTCATCCTCGTGATCGGCCCTTGTATGATCCATGGTGGAGCCAAGGCCGGGTGCTTATCATTTTCTCTTTTTTTAAAAATTTTTTCAAAAATCTTATGAATGTTCCAAAATCTATAATTATCTAAAATAATGGAAATATCAATAATAATGGAAAATATGTATAATAGAAATATCACAATATTATATCTTATTAAGAATGACAAATATGCATAATCATACAATAAAAAAAATTCAATAAAATGGAAATATCATTCACTAACAATCTTCTCATTTTTTTATCATCTGCACATATAAACTTTAAACGTGTTAGATCAATGAATAATTCAAAGGATTATACAATTTAACAAAAAGGATAAAGAAATATTCAAATCGTAAAAGATTCTCTCCTTCAACATTATCCATATTACTGGTGGTGGTATCTTCTCCCTATTTTATGTGAGTAGAAAAAAATAAAAATAATACATTATCTCATAAATGGTTGCTTTCGTTGGGATACTCGTTCTTGTAATACATCCTAACTTATTGTAAGCAATAATGTTAGATGTTCCAAAGGATCATACACAAACATAAAGAAATGAACAATTGATCATCTTCTTGCTCCAATTTAGTACCTCTAACTAATCAATACTGAAATCAAACATATTCCTTCAAATTTACGTTGATTAAAAAACTTCACAAATTAGAAATCACTAAAGCTCAATAAGCTTACATGTTTTCTTAACAAAGTCACCATATTTTTATTTTATTATTTAAATGAAAAATAAACTCTTTTCTCGGCAAAAATCAATATTTCATATGAGGTATTTGAACTTAAACATAATGCAGTTAGATCATGAGTCCAAATTTATATTTTTTCCTCTTTTTTTGTAGCTCATTTTTTGGCACTTTCATCATTTTTTGTTCTTTTGTGAAAAATTTCTCTAGACTTTTAGGACATTAAAGTTTATGGATTATCCGCTATTTAGACCCACACTACCATTTTGGTATGCTCTAATAATTAAATTTCAATCAGAGTATTTAAGTTCATTCTTCCTTTTTTTTACCTTATGGCCTTAGGAAATAGAAGTTGAATATTCGTACAATATACTCATTGCACTCACATCAATTATTACGCATTCATAATATGTGTGCACTAATTCCTTTGATAGCGGAATGTAGAAGTATTGTTCAATATATGCACACTTTAAAAGAAATTATGTAACAAATAAAAGTTTCAAAGAATACTTATAACATTTTATTTTCTCTCGTATACTTCCATTTTTTAGATTTTTACGTGCAATTATGCAAAAGTTCTCCTATCTTATAATTCCATTTATTTCTACTGAGTTTAGAGTTCATAAACCCCGATGGATTTTCACAAACACACGAAATTATTCAAATCCAAATATTTTGAAAGCATATCAGCCAATTGTCGTTCAGTGGAAATATATTTGTTATGTAATTGCTTATTATCAACTTGATCTTTAAGGAGATGATGATGAATTCATTATGTTTAGTTCTATAATGTTGTATTGGATCAGAATGACCTATAGATGTTTTATAATTCGTAACATAATATGATAACATTGGTTCATATAATTGAGTAACATACAACTTACTAATGCAATGTTATCTTCTTGTTCTTCCCATTTGAACATTATTACACATTGTCTTCTATTTTGGATAACCTAGACACGCTATGAACTAAATTTGAATTACAATTTTTATGATATATGTAATAACTTACTTGTCCCAACCGTTGATGACCCGCATGAATTGGATTTTGTGTGACTCTATGAACTTTAATTCTTAAGACCATATGTAACAATCATTTAAAGCTCGAGTTCTTCTAAAATATCGAGATGTCCAAAAGCCATTTGCTTCTCAATTTCTTCTTAGTGACCAATACCTATACTCAGCATGAGTTCTATGTGGTATCTATGAATAATAGTTTTCTTGTGCTCGTCATCTCTTGAGGTAGTAGCATCGAATATGTCTTTTCTTTCCAAATTACTAGCAACTTTTTGTCTTTTTTGCAGATTATTGTTTTCAAGTCAGCTATCGTTCGATGAGAACTCTGTGGAAAATGAGGTATGCTTACATTAATGACGGATCCTCTTGATATGCCTGTGTGCTTGATTTGTCACCTTCGTAACCAAAACCAAAAGATTATTTGGTTATTTCTTTCATATTGTGAGAAGATAGTCCAACTTTTTGTGTTCCTCTAGTCAATATCTTCCAATTTCTTCTCGTTTCTTCAAGTTGGCTTTTAAATAGCGTCATTTCTTCTTCATTCTCTTAAATCTTTCAACAAGTATGTTGTAATTAGGAGCATATTACTTCGATTCTTTTAGAATTCGATGTTATTTTTTCTTATTTTGACGTACTATCCATATATCTTTTTTATGGTGAGGTAATCATCACTATTTGTTTCTTTCATATTTCCACATTCGTCATCAGTGTTAATGAATCCAAAGCATGTTATATTGTTTGTCTTATCTTCGGCCTCACTTTTCTTCTTAGAATCTGACTATGTTTTATCTTACGTGGGAAATGGTTTGTTGGATCTTCTCTGATTGTTTCCGCGTTAATTTTTTGTGTGCCCAAATCCTTTACAATTGAAATATTTTGTTGTGCTCAAGATCATCAACAAGGATTCTCTTTTCTGAACATTTGGACACTCAATTTTTTTATACGTCAATACCGTTTGCATTCATAGCATTGTATTGCGAGTTTTCCTTCTTTCTCTAGATACACTTTAAAAGGCCTTAGGTATATATACCTCAGGCTTCTTTAGATAACTATTAAACTTAGCGCTAAGATCGAAACATCTTCTACTATTTTCTCAATTCTAGATCCTTTTATGACTCCTTGTAGAGCTATTTCTTGATCGATTTCTTTGCTGGTAAACCCTTGTTCCAATTGTAGCTCCATCTCATATACCGGAAAAAACTCATACAATCTTCTTGAAACTTGTTGTATCGCTGGTGAGAGCCATATTAATGGTAGCATTTTTAGCAACAAATATTTGTGGTAGACAATGAAAAGTTTCCTTACCAAATTTTTATCTCCATATGATTGGCCAAGAACATGTGCTTCATTTGTAACCACATTGAATCTTCTGTTAAACTCTTTTACATTTTTGTTTTCCCCAATTTCAATCTTCTCAAATTGATGCTCAATAATGTTAGTCTTTTTCTCAACAAATTTATAGTAACTTCACTTAATGTCTCAAGCATTTTGCGAAACTCCTTAGCAGATTCATTTTCTTTTATTTGCTAGAATTCGTCCATATCAACTGAAGCAAATACGGTAGTCAATGCTTTTGCAGTGTAAGTGGATAGTCTTTTCTCGGTCAACATCCATTGTTGAAGTGACTTCTCTTTCTTATTTCCATGTTCATGGATCACCACTCATACTTGACAGCCCATAGTTAGATGCATTTAGCAATACTGGTTTGCAATATGAGTCTATATCTCATGTTATGTTTAAGTCTCCATATGGATCTCTTATAGATGTGTGAGGTGAGCTCATCTGATTCGTTGAAATCCCTAATACCAATTGAAAGTTTAGATAGTAGATACAAAATAATTTTTATGGTGTTTTCACAATACCACCCTCAAAACTGTTTAATAATGACTTCAAACGGTTACCAGGTATGATTAGGTTTTTCTATGAGTATACCTGAACTGGATCGGCTCCAAGAACTTGATGTGTATTTCAATGTTAAACAAATATTAACCTAAACTACCCGCAAGTGCACGACACGTGTGTAGTACTCTAGGTGTCGATACCACAAAGACTACGCAACACAACCTAAACTCAATATACGAATCAAACTTGCAAACGAACGAATATTGGTTTTATGAATAGAATACTAAAAACAATAAACAATGAGTTCTTAACAGTGACACAAATGTTCTAGGAATCCGGTTTCACCATAAGACTACCGAAACCAACAATCAACCTATCTAATTATACAATCCCAATCAAGTTATCTAAGACAGACAATCCTAATATGATATATACCCTCTCTCAAGGCATAGACATGTGATCTAGTCAAGTTCCCCTACTTTCGTGGCTGATACCTTAAGCTAAACCCAAAAGTTCTGTGATTCATCCATTTTACCCTCAACCGCTGCTACCCTACTTTCGTGGCCTAACCTCGGTTGTTCTAAACCTGATTAGGACTAGAATTCTCTTTTCGGTCCATCTCCTAATCCCTAACACATGCATCTACTTGGCCTTCGTAAATACAAGTCATTTAAGCACTCATACAAAGAATAGATAAAACAAAACGACTACTCTCTCATGCGTCCGTAAACAAACATAATCGAAATAGATAGTTTAAGAAACATAAAACCAAGACGAAACCGAATCCCTGTTCGATGCCCCTTGAATGTCTCCTGCAAGTCTCTGTCTTCTTCCTCTGTATCTTTCTGTGTCCTTCTGTAATGTGTGTCTGTGTAATTCCTTCTCTCACGTCTCTATCCGAATGAATATGTCATCTTTCCTCTTCTAATATCTTTCCATTCTTTTTCTTTTCCCTTTTGGTCGTGTCTTTCCATTCTTTCGATCGAGTTTTTCCTTTTGTTTCTTCACGGTTGAACGTTTCCTTTCTTTTGTATTGCAGTTATGTTTTCACGCCCGGTCGTGCAAGTTATTAAGCCTGGTCGTGCAGCTTCTTGTTTGTGATGCCCGATCGTGCAACAAGGGAGCCCGGGTCGTGCTGAACATTCGGGGATGTTTCTATGTCAAGAGCCCGGTCGCGCATGAAGAGATGCACGGTCGTGCATGAGGCTCTGACTATGAGCCCGGTCGTGCTAGTGTGTGGTGTTCGGTCGGACAGGTGTGTGTTTTGCCAAGCACGGTCGTGCTAAGGGTGACGCACGGCCGGGCATGTGTGTGTTATGCCAAGCACGGTCGTGCTAAGGGTGATGCACGGCCGAGCATGTGTGTCAAGTGCTGAGCTCGGCCGTGCATGAATGGTGTTGGTCGTTCACTTTGTTGTCTTGCCCCGTTTCTCGTCCCGTTTGCCCCGTTATAATACTTGATGATAGCGTTTTGTAATGTGTACGTTCCTTAGCTTCGAAATGAGCTAAATTTGCATTAAAGCCTGTAAGAATACGAAAACATGAAAACGAGTAAAACGAATAAAAAATCATATGCAAACATCACAAGCATATCCTAAACATCTCTAAAATAATGCGAGAAATACGCATTAAAACGAGACGATCACATCACTCAAATACTCTCCAGAATATAATATTGAATTTGAAATGCAAACAAAACGCCACATAACCCATTATGTGAACCGCTATAACTATTCTCACAGTAATCCTAGGTTTCGAATGACTCTCCTCGAATCACTCACCTACAACCCTCCAAACTTTTATATTTTAAGGATTATATTACAAATATTCCTCTTGAATTCTCTCAAATGTTCACAAAAATTCTTTGCTTACTCTCCTTTCCTCTTGAATTTCCGACGTACCAATATGATCGAGAGAGTGGGATGGACGTGCATCCACATCTTCCTTTTAAAATTTAAACTTGTCTTCAAATTGCTCTTTGATTTTCTTTCCGTAGGATTCTTAAGTTGTTTGTCTTTCTCTTATTAGAATATTTCCAGATATCTTGTGAATATTCTGAAATCTACAAATATCTAACACAATTGTAAATATCAATAATAATGAAAAATGTGTATAATGAAAATATCACAATATTTATTATCAATAAAAATGACAAATAATTATAATCACATTAGGAAAATCTCAATAAAATAAAATCTCATTCACTAACAAACTTTATTGGAAATAAATAAAAAAGGATATATAGTTTTATGGGGGATAATGAAATATGATATATTTTATGTTTATTGTTTTTCTATTTACAGAATTAATTAGATAATTTGTGTTACCATATCAATTTTGTATAGGTTGAAATTGGGATACCTAAAATGTTTACCTTAACAGAAATCAAATGAAAAGAACAATAAGAATAGCATGTGGTAGTGGGTTTAATGACAAAATGGTTCACGACAAGTGAGCGAAAATAAGCCGAGGAAAAAAGGGAAAATGAAATAAAATCGGTCTGTCTTAGGAAAAATATTCGAATTATTCGTATCCAATCGTATTTGATCCGTATTCGAACTAATAATTTGAATATATGTTGGTACAAATAAAAATACATATACTAAAAAGTAAATATTTGACAAATACAAATAAAAATAATAGATTTAATTATCTGAATTATTTGTATCTTTAAGTACTAAATATAAAATTTATTTCATATATAGACATATATATAACAAAATAAATTTTAAGGATCAAATTGTAAATAACAACATTATTAATCTTATTTTAATACTCACTATATAAATATATAGATAAATATACAATATATTTATCATTAGAGGACTAAAATATCAAATACATTGAAATAACTAATATTGTTGAAGTTTTAATTTCCACTCAAGATTGGATTCGTAATCCAAATAGATTGGATAATGTTATGGAGATATTGTAAGATATCGAAAACAACATAACTCAATATATATAACTTTTATGCGAATTTTATTTTAATATATTGATTTGATAATCTAACAATTTGTTTCATTGTTTTAGATGAATTGATGATATTAGTAGGAAAACTAAATTTAAATAACTGATATATAGATGAATATGAAGATTCGGTGTTTCGTTATATTATATATTTTTTGTGCAATTTAAATTTTAGTTTTAGATTATATTAGATAATTATTGATTTTTTATTGATTATTTTTTAAATTTTGAAAGAATTTAGTTTCAGATGCGGATGCTGATATGGATATCGATTGATATTAGTAATTACGGATATCCAAATTTACAAATACAAATAATAAATTTTGGATAACCGTCAAATACAAATGCGAATACGAATAATCGGATATTTACGAATATTGGTTATTTGTCGGGTCCTATTATAAATATTTTGTGATGTTTTCAATAAAGTTAACATGTAAAAGGGATAATTAAAACAACATGATGTGTTTTTTGTTTTTAGGGTATTTTCAGGGATTTTTTAATTTAAGCGAAACCGAATCTAATCCTTTTAAAATGATAATTTGATTAGGCATATCAATGTCCACCATAATAGAATTCTTATGATAAAATGGGCCGGAGAGAGGCTTGATTATCAAGGCCCATTCCAAAGCACACATAAAAAAGTACAGTAAAAAATATTATAATTAATCACACATTAAATTGGGGGAGGCTAAGGTGCTTCAAAAATATCCTTGGCTGAAAAAAAAAGTTTCAACGTCAAATCTACCCTTAAAATATTATAATCCCATATTACCCTTGACGACAATTTTTCTCTCTCCTCTAGAGCACCTCTAATTCTCGCGCGAAAATTACTATTCCCCCACACCACAACAGATTCAGCGAGAGTAGCTTGCGATCGGCATCAGATTCGCTGCCAATAGGTTGAAACCCTTTGTTGTCAACAAAGAAGCTTACAATTAAGCACGTTCCGCAGAAAACCAGGTATGTATAGTGAGTTTTTCGTGTTTCTCTTGTGTTTATTGCAATGTCAAAGGTGACAGAGTGGGTTATAGAGTCATACGGTCGCACTGGGTCACAGAGTCTCATCGAGGGGTCAAAGGGATCAAAGGTCGTCGCAGGGGTCCAAGGGTAAATGGGTCGAAAAGGGTCAAAGGGTCGCAGGGGTCCAAGGGTAAATGGGTCGCAAAGGGTCAAAGGGTCGCAGGGGTCCAAGGGTCGGATAGGAAAGGGGTCACAAAGGGTTCAAAGGGTCGCATGGGTCCAAGGGTCGCATGGTAAAGGGGTCGCAAAGGGTTCAAAGGGTCGCATGGGTCCAAGGGTCGCAAAGGGTTCAAAGGGTCGCAGAGGTAAAGGGGTCGTAGGGGTCCAAGGGTCGCAGAGGTAAAGGGTC
>CM071874.1:7084609-7099757 GCA_036759665.1 Gynandropsis gynandra | reverse complement strand
TTATGTTTGAACTTCATGAGGATGACCATGGCGGAAAGCGTTAAGCCATCAATGTCTAAGACTGACAGTGCAAGGGAATTCATGGATAAGATTAAGGAGTATTCCCAATCTGATTTGGCTGATAAGTCAATTGTAGGTAGCATTATGAGCGAGCTGACTACGAGAAAGTTTGACTGGTCTAAGCCTATCCATGATCATGTGACTCATATGTCTAACATGGCAGCAAGGTTGAAGACTATGGGGATGGATGTTAATGAGACATTTTTGGCTCAGTTCATCATTAACTCCCTACCTGTTGAGTTTGGCCAGTTCCAGGTGAATTACAACACCATTAAATAAAAATGGAACTTTCAGGAACTGAAGGCCATGCTGATACATGAGGAAGGGAGATTAAAGAAGATGAAAGAATAGTCTATCCACCTCACAATCCATGATAGAGCCGGCAGCAGTAAAAGAAAGCCTAGGAAGAAGGACAAAAGGAAGGACAAGGCTCTAATGAAAGTAAATGAGAGCCAAGTCCATAAGGAGGTCAAGTGCTTCTTCTGTAAGAAGAGTGGGCACATGAAGAAAGACTGTAAGAAAAGAAAGGAATGGTTCGAGGCTAAAGGAAAACATCATGTCTCTGTTTGCTTTGAATCGAACATTATAGAAGTTCCTAACATTACCTGGTGGTTGTATTCTAGTGCAACTACTCATGTTTCTCATATTAAACATGGATTCAGTATGATCCAACCCATAAGAGGACCTGAAAAGTATGTGGTCATGGGGAACATGATGAAGGCACTGATAGAAGGCATTGGGACTTATAGATTGATCTTGGACACTGGCCATCACATAGATCTTGAAGGATGTCTCTATGTTCCTGAATGTGCTAGACTTTGATGGACGTGCATGTTGGGGTGCAAACTCTTCTTGGAACCCTGGGTTATTAATTAGGTTGCGGGAAATAAGTGACTCGCGGTCTCGTTAAAAACCCGTCGTCGGAAAGCCCCGTGGGACAAAACCGACGAAGGGAAAAGAGTACACGCGGGTCACTTTACCTAATTAATAACCGATGCGGGTCGGGATTCGGCTTGAATGACGTTCCTTAGGCTTGTGACTTCACGTGAACTTGAATATTCTTCATTCGCGTGGACGGCCGTGAGAATTCCGATAATAGCGTCTTGAAGCTTCGCGGCCTTAGCTCGAGTCATGGGACCAGTTGGTATGATCAAGGCTTCTTCCTCCATAGCTCTTGCTCGGGTCACGGGACCAACGTACTTCGATTTGTTCGTGTCTCGGGCCGCGCTAGTGATGATCGCGTCTCGGGTCGCGCTGTCGGCATCTCGGGTCGCGCATACGGCTTCTTCTTCCATGCTGGAGGTCGCGTCTTCTTCTGCTTGGTTGGTCGCGTCCTCGACGTCTCCCAGGATCATATCATGCCCCCCTACTTGAAAAGGGTTTGTCCTCAAATCCGCATGATCTGAAATAAAAGGCATTAAGTGAGAAACATTGAAACTAGAACTTACATTATACTTACCTCGCAAATCTAGCCGGTAGTCGTTGTTGCTGATCTTCTTGGTCACAGTAAACGGGCCATCGATCTAGGGCATTAGCTTTAACTTTCGCTCGTTAGGAAAACGTTTTTTCCGCAGGTGAATCCAAATTTGGTCACCAGGTTTGAAAATCATTCGCTTTCAGGCTCGAATACGCCATAGGTAATGATGCCACGTTTGCAACACTCTCATAAGCGCGTATAGCTCCTTTGCGTAGGGGGCATAATTTATAGTTGCACCTCCAAGCTTCTTGCTAAAATAAGAAAATGGTTCTCGTTCCTGCATCAATATTAAACCAATTCCTACACTAGATGCATCATTATCAAATGTTTCAAGGAAATCCGGTAAAATTAATGGAGGGGTATGAGTAAGCTTCTTGTTTAGCGTTTGGAATGCTTCTTCTTGTGCTTCCTCCCACTTGAATCCCACGTTTTTCTTAATGAATTCGTTGAGAGGGGTTGCCAAGGTACTAAGGCCCTTCACAGAGCGATGATAGAACTCCGTGAGTCCATGGAAGCTTCGAGCTTCCCCGACGGTCTTTGGGCTCGGCCATTTCCGAATGAATTTGTCCTTCTCCTCGTCCACCTTGACTTCATCTGTACTTAGAACAAAATCTAGAAACCCAACATTATCCGTATAATAGGAACACTTCTTAAGGTTAGCATAAAATTCTTCTTTCCTAAGTACCTTTAGATCCGATTCTAGGTGTCCAACGTGTGCTTCTAAGTCTTTACTATAGATCATCATATCATCAAAGCAAACCACTACGAGTCTACCTATAAACTCTCTAAAAACTTGGTTCATTAGACGCATGAAAGTACTAGGTGCACTTGTCAACCAAAAATGCATCACTAACCACTCAGATAATCAATGTTTAGTTTTGAACACCGTTTTCCATTCGTCACCGTCTTTCGTCCTTATTTGAGGATATCCACTTTTAAGATCAATTTGTGAAAATATCCTACTGCCATGCAGTAAACCATAACTTATCTAGCCTAGGAATAGGATGTTGATACTTCACCGTAATGTTGTTGATTGCGCGACAATCAACACACATGCGCCAGCTGCCATCTTTCTTTGGCACGAGTAGCACGGGTACGGCGCACGGACTCATACTCTCGCGAATGTGTCCCTTGGCCATGAGCTCTTCCACTTGCCTTTGCAGCTCCTTAGTCTCCACATGATTCGTTCGGTAGGCTGGCCGATTTGATAACGTGACTCCGGGAACGAAATCGATTTGATGTTCAATTCCCCGTATCGTAGGCATTCTGGTGGGGTTCTCTTCGGGAAAGACATCGTCGTATTCCTGCAATAAAATAGAGATCTCACTCGGCAGCACCGGTGCAAGGTTAGGTAAGCTCGAGACAGCTTTCTTATATACAAACAATAATATGGACTGATTCGAGTGAAAAGATTTCTTGATCTCACCCGATTTCGCGTAGAAGTTCGAAGACTTAAGCACGCGTTCTCCTTGCTGTTTTAAGTGCATTTGATCTTGCTTAGGATCCGATGGCTGCGGACTACCGAGAAGGGTAGGGCTTGTATCCATTGGAAGAACTTCACACATGATCTCGTCCTTGTATTCACCAATGGTGATAGGTACGACCACTTGGTTGGTCACGTTCATTTTTCCATTCTCGTGAAACCATTGTAGTTTAGAAGACCTCGGGTGCTTCTTGACCTCTAAATCGAGTTCTTCTTCATAATCCTTGGTCGAAGATTCAGATTCTTTTTCCTCGGATATACTCTCACCATCCTCACAAAATATCATAAATCCTTTGTTTGGACATTCATCCGCATAATGATCTCGTCCATGACACTTGAAGCACTTCGCATTTCGAGCCCTCGATGTAATGCCCTCGGCATTTCCTTTGTCTCGTAGAGCCAATGGAACCACTTTGATTGCATCTCGGGTTGCTGGAGCAGATTTGTCTCTCCATGGATAGCTCGGTTTTTTCCTCTCGTGGTTGGATGTATTTTTCAGCATCAAAGTTAGAATGAGAGCTCTTTCTTCGCTGGAGTTGTTGATCATTTGGAATCGTTTTGTGTAACATTTGGAGATTGTGATTCGGAGCATATCGCTTGCGCATTATGGCTTTCATTTCCAGTCACGTCTCTATAGGTTTCTGTCCATAACGTCGCCTAGAAGTCACGAACTGATCCCACCAACTCAAGGCGTAATCGTAGAACTCCTTTGCCGTCATCCTAACCTTCTTGGCATCGGGGTAATGTTGACAACCGAATACGAGTTCCACCTTTTTCTCCCATTCTAGGTATGCCTCTGGGTCGGCCATACCGTGGAACGCGGGGATTTTTAATTTGAGACCAGCGAGGTCGTCCCTCGGGTCATCTCTCCGCTCCCTAGGCGCACGTCGCCGCCGGTGACTACTTCGGGACGAGGATGAGCTGCCTCGTTCATAGTAGTTGCTGTCCTCCTCATGTGGGTTCCTCTCACGTTGCTAGAACGCTGGAACGTTTCCTGGCTGTGTGGGACGTTCAGCCTGAAACTCTTGACGAAATTCCTCCATTTTGTTTTTGATACTTTGCTCTAGGCGAGGCGCGAGAGCCTCAATGAGTCTCTCATTGACACGGCTTTGATCGCCTCCCATTTCACCAATGTCGTCTTAGGGTTTTCCTTGCGTGTACCTACTCGTGAGTTCCTGCACACTTAACAAATGGAGCAGCCACAAGCGGAAAGAAAACAAACACAAACCCTAGACAAGGACACGTACGGGTAGAATCGCACAAACACACGTACGAATAGGTTTTGAAACGCACGAACTAGACACGTATGAATAAATTTTCAAACACACGAACTAGACACGCACAAATAACTACTCACACGTTTGCAAATATACGTATACAATAGGCACTTAATCGCACAAAATATATATACGCACACGATAGACTACTAATGTATGAATATAGGCACACGAGTTACTTCAATCGTATAACACGGATTCGTTCAAGATAATCACTCACGGGATAAACTTTTGAACGTTCGAATATACTTATATATATATTTTTTATTTTTCTATAGAATTCAATCAAGCTATGACCGAAAAGTTCAAAACTAATTGAACTAATCTTTTTGATGCTAGAACAAGCTCTGATACCACTTGACGCGATCCTGATTGGAACGACACTCTAAATAAGGTTAGGGTTGGATATGCCTTGCTGCAACGGATTGCACAAGGGTGTGTGGGGCGAGTGGTCACACGAGAGTTGCGGAAGGCTCTCGATTCACCGGTTCGTCTCCGATGGATATTACGCACCAACGAAGGACGAACAACCGTTGGATATTACACACCAATGAAGGTTGCTGGATAGTACGCACTAACAACCAAGAATTCACAAGAATTCGAAAAGAAAGATCAATAGATTGATTCAAAAGTTTGATTGAAAGATGGATGTGTTACAAAGGAGGGGATGGCCGGCCATTTATAGAACCCTAGGCCATGCAAACATTAAATGAGACATTAATGGGTAGTCTTCATGCAAGGCTACACATTAATACCTAGAAAACATAAAACAAGAAGATAAACTTTGATGGACGTGCATGTTGGGGTGCGAACTCTTCTAGGAACCCCGGGTTATTAATTAGGTTGCGGGAAATAAGTGACTCGCGGCCTCGTTAAAAACCCTGTCGTTGGAAAACCCCGTGGGACAAAACCAACGAAGGCAGAAGAGTACACGTGGGTCACTTTACCTAATTAATAACCGATGCGGGTTGGGATTTGGCTTGAATGACGTTCCTTAGGCTTGTGACTTCACGTGAACTTGAATATTCTTCATGCGCATGGACGACCGTGAGAATTCCGATAATAGCGTCTTGAAGCTTCGCGGCCTTAGCTCGGGTCACGAGACCAGTTGGTATGATCAAGGCTTCTTCCTCCATAGCTCTTGCTCGGGTCATGGGACCAATGTACTTCGTTTTGTTCGCGTCTCGGGCCGCGCTAGTGATGGTCGCATCTCGGGTCGCGCTGTTGGCGTCTCGGGTCGCGCATACGGCTTCTTCTTCCGCGCTGGAGGTCACGTCTTCTTGTGCTTGGTTGGTCGTGTCCTCGACGTCTCTCGGGATCATATCAATTCCGCAGCTATGTTCTTCTCTAAGAATGATAAGTACTCTAAGGGTGCTAAGCACATGGAGATTAAGTACTTGGTTGTTCAAGAAGAAGCGCGGAAACATATAGTGTCTATTGAGCATATTGGTACTGATCTTAATGTAGCGGATCCGTTGACTAAGGGATTACCGCCCAAGGCGTTTAGAGGCCATGTCGAAAGTATGGGCATTACAGATTAGTCCTTGCTGTAGTGAAATGTTCAGTGAATGTTTTGCTGAAGATGTTTATGACATTTTTTAATTCAATAACAGTTATGTTTCTGCGATTACTAGTCATGTTATCATTATATTATTTGTGTACACATGATGTTAAGTGAGATAACATGCATGATTAATACTTATAGTTTTCTCCTGGCCATTAGGAATGTTGGATGATGATCGGTTGTAATACTTGGAAGGGATCATGTTGCACAATGACGTGAAACCGCCATGATTCAATCGGTTGTTGTTCAAGTAAAGGTTATTGACGAAAGATGAATCTAATGTAAAGTTGCGCACTTAAAGTTTATTAGATCATCAAGTCGTCACATGGGCCAAGTGGAAAAATGTTAGAATTAATTAAATATTATGGCCCATGTAACTTGGGCTTTTTGGCTTTAATATTAAAGTAGATCACTTTGATGGTTAGGTATCTATTAAAGAATTAAAACCCGTGGGTAATTATCTAATTAAGGTCCATCTCTCCTTACCCATATAGTATTAGGGTTTAGGGTTTCCTAAACCTATAAAAAAGAGACCTTACCGTCTACGCTTTTATCCATCAAAAGGCAAATCACAGAAAGGGTAAAAGGAGAGAGAACAAACCCTAGTTTCAGAGTTTCTTCAAAATTTTTCCGCTGCACAACATGGATCCAGGTAAGTTTCTGATCTATTTTATTATAGTGAATAATGTTTGAATTATGCAAAACCCGATCCTGTTTGTGTTAGATTTTCATAAAAGTTAAATCTCTGAAAGTCTAAAATTATCTAACACATTCACCATTACAAATTATACACACAAGAGCTAGCAATCATGTTTGTTATGATTTGAAGCTATTTTTTTTAACATTAACACTATTTCACATGTTCACCTCACTCTTTCTAATAGTAAGTTGATTCGTGTTACAAAATCTGGTTCAACCATTTTGTCTTCACATCTCACTCTACACTCAGTTTTTTATGCTTTTTCTTTTTCATTCAATCTGATCATCATTAGTTCACAATTTTTTTTCAATAGTTTTTTCGATTATTTTTGCATTATCAAAGAACTTATTCAGACTTCGACGATTGGAATGAGAGATCTTCAACAAAATTTAGACATTCTAAAGATGGATACATCAACACCAAGATTACAGTCTTTACCTCGCGCTATTTACAGATCTATTCATATTGTCTCTATGGATTTATAGAATCAACGGATGGGACACCATTCCTTCTTAAGGATTTAGTCATTCGCAACAAAGTCACATATTTCTTTCACTCCTTCGAAGGATCATTTTAAATTTAGTAAAATTTTCCCTTTGACAAAACAAAAGAACTTGTCTTTTCCTTTTTCACCTAACCTTTTTCATTTCTTGATTAATTTTGTGCATCTTGATGTTTGAGGATCTCTTCATTTATCTACTAATGATGGATACAAATTCTTTTTACTCTTCTTGATGATTGCACCAGAGATACATGGATGTATATTCTTTTCAATAAACCTGATGTGGTTAAAAGTTTTCTAAGCTTATTTTCTTAATAGAAAAAAATAGAATACAAAAATCACAAGCATGCGTTCAGATAATATTCCAAAACTCTCTTTTGCAAACAGGGATCCTTAATTATTTTTTACATCCTTATAGACCTTAATATAATTCAGTTGTAGAAAGAAAACATCAACACACCTTTAATGTAGCAAGATCACTTTTCGTTCAATCCAAATTTCTTTTTTGTAGGTGATTTTATTCTAAAATTTGTTTATCTCCTTAAGAGAAAACTCACTACAATTTTACAAAATAAGAGTCATTATAAAGCCTTAAATGGTCACAAGCCTTCTTATTTTCATCTTTGTGTATTCGGTTGTCTTTGTTATGTTAATATCATCACAAAAATAGACACAAGTTCACATATATTACAAGACCAACTATTTTTTTTGGGTTATCCATTTGATGTTAAAGTATATAAGGTTTTGATTTGCAGAATCAATCAATTTCAATTTCTAAGAATGTATTCTTTCATGGAATCATGTTTCCTTTGAGTCAAATACTAATTCTAGAATTAGTGTTTAATTTTGGATTATCATCTCCATTTTTTATGATCTAGTTTCAAGTTAGTCTTTCAACGTTAATTCATGTGTTCCTTCTACTTCATTTTCTTTTTTCCATATTCTTCTCCTTCATCATTTCCATTCATTAATCCTTCTGGGTTAAAAATAGCAACAGACCACATGGACATACTAAACCTCCTTAATATCTAAAACAATGCTATTGTTCCTATCTCACACATAACCAACCACCATCCTCTTCTTTTCCTTTCCATTCTACACCTTATCCTTTATCCACATACCTCAATTATACCCATTTTACTCCCACATATATCCATTATATTCTCTCTATACCATATAACTGGAACCTAAGACCCTTACACAAGCTACAAAATCTGAAAAATGGATGGATGCTATGAAATTGGAATTGAATGCTTTGTCTAGAACTTATACTTGAAATATTTTTCAACTCCTCCTGGAAAACACCCTATTGGATGTAAATAAGTTTTCAAAATAAATTTATCCAGATCGCACAGTTGAAAGATATAAGGTATTGTTTGTAGCTAAAGTTTATACTTCATTGGAAGGTGTTGATTATTTGGAATCTTTAGTCCATTTTCAAGAATGACTATTGTTAGAATTCTCCTAGCACTTGCAGCTGCTAATCAATGGCATTTGCATCATATGGATGTTTCAAATGTCTTTCTAAATGGAGATCTAACAAAAGAAATTTATATGTTACTTCCTTCTGGATATTCACACCTTAAGGGAGAGAAAATGTTGTCAGGATTAGAATGTAAACTTCAAAACTCCTTTTATAGATTAAAGTAGTGATTTTGGCAATGGAATATAAAGTTATGCAAAGTTCTACTTTCTTCTGGTTATGTTTCGACTCAATATGAATATTCCTTGTTTTTATAAAAGGTCTGGAACTGATATTTTGTTTACCTTTGTGTATGATGATGACATTTTGTGGTTGCCCTTGCATTTTGAATTTCATATCAAAGATTTCGGTAATTTGGAATACTTTTAGAGGTGGAAGTTGCTAGATCTTACAAAGGATTAGACGTTTGTCAAAGCAAATATACCTTGGAGATTCTTGAAGTATATGGTCTTCTTAATTACAAGCCATGTAAAACACATATGGACATAAGACTCAAACTTGGATAGGATACAAGGGAGTTGCTTCGTGATCCTCTACCATTCGGCAACTCATTGGCAATTCGATTTGTTTAACCTTCACAATCACACATATTTTGCACTATGATTTTTCATATCTTTCTATATAGTTTTGCATCTTTTTAGTTCCTTTACACATCTTTTTTATCTTTTTGTGATCTTGCAGGTAATAAGCACTTAGGAGCACATTTAGGGGAAACATGGAAACTTTCAGCATGAGAACGAGAATTCGAAACAAATCCAGTTATCCACAAAATCCAATAACCCGGACCGACCAGAAAAACCTAACTCGCGAGTCACTTGGGTTATCCAAAAAATCCATATTCGTTCGGGAGAATCCGAATGATCAAAAACCCTCAAAACTTAAAATAAACAAAAAAAAAACACTAAAGTTTTAGTTTTTATTACTTGAATTACCCAAAATGTTCCAAAGAACCCAAAAATCATGTGAAAACCGAATCGAAATTCGAATTATTCGTAACTAAAAAAACCCAGATTACCTAAAGAACCTAAATTAACCGCAATCAAACAACCCAAATTACACAAAAAAAACATAATTACTCATAATTTCCAAATAACCCAATTATAATTCGGGTTATTTTGGGTTCAATAGTCCAAAATCCAAATTCCTTGGACCCGAAATAAAACCCGTGGTCCTCAAAAAGAAAAACATAAAGTTCCAATTCGAGTTCATTATTTTATAACCCGTGGAACCCGAGCTAAAACCCGAACTGTCCACTCCCACTCAAAATTTTCTAGATAATTCTCTCGAGTAGGATATTATTTCAATCGGTCGCTGCGAATCTTGAAACTATATCTAGTAGATTTGCTCGATCCGAGCTAAAAGCTACTCGACCGAGTATCCATCCATCGAAAGGTATCTTTTTTGACCAGAGAAAATGCTCGATCTGAGCGATTCATTGTTTAACTAAGAAACCCATCTAATTCAGTTAAAATGGTTCATATTACCACAAGAAAGGCGTGGGACAACCAACCACTCAGCTCGAGTGACGACATGCTTGGCCAAGCATTTTACAGAATCCATTTTTAAATTCAAATTTTGAATTTTGTAACAAAGGGGATACTTCTCCATTAAATATGGACGGTTTTCTGAGAAAAAGAAAAAAATGGAGAGGACAGAATTGGACAAGAAAAACAACTCTAGAGCAACAAAAAAGTGAGAAACACTTTAAGATCGTGCCCAAATAGTAAAGAAGTTATTTAAATCACACCAAGATTTGGATGACTAGTAAGAACAGATTGAAGGTGAGGTCATGGTTGCAACAGATCGATATAAGTCGACTAAAAATTCCTAACTCTTTTTCTTTTCCCATTTTTATTCGTAATTTAGTTTGATGATGTAGGTCTATAGGTTTGATCCCGCTGTAGATTAGAATATTGTGTATATGATTCTTTGCGAATGTAAATCAGAGTATTGGTTTCCTAAGTCTACGGTCTATTGCATACCTTAGTTTTCTAGTTTATGAAGGATCCCATAAAATGATTTTCGGTTGGTATTGTTCAGATGGAGACGTCGGATTAGCCGAGATGTAGTAAAATAGATAGGCACGAGTAATCATTTGACAACTAATTAATATGTACAAAAATGAGTATATCATGTGGTAATGCATTCAGTATATAGATCATCGCGCAGTGGTTTAGATATTGAATAGGATTTTACATTGCGAGAGCAAGTAGGTTCATTAGTTGTGTTCGATGTAAAGGTTAGTGAGGAGAGACATTAGTAAATTCATTAATCGTATTCATATTCTACGCATTTATTAAATACTAATTAAGATAAAAAATAATATGTTATTTATATATTATATTATTATTTTCCTATTCCTACCAAATTAATATTTTTATTATAAAATAAATAACTATTTTAAATAAAATATTATAAAAAACTTTAGTTATGTATTCAATATTTTATTTGATATTCGATAAATTTCTTTTCCAGTTTGTATTTTGGTATTTAATAACTTTATATTCGAATCAATGTTTTTACTTTTTATATATTTTATTTTGTTTGAGGATGAAAAATATATAATATTTATATATTACAACACTTTTAACTTAAATATCCTAGCTCATGAGTCAGCTCTTTTTTGCGAGCTAAATAAAAATGAGTTGAATTTGGATTTTTCAGCTCGTTTCGAAAATGAGTCGAGTTGAGCCAGCTCATGTTTTGGAGATCTGACGTCGAGTTGAGCTTAACCAGCTCATTTTACACCCCTATTTTGCACTATAAGAGTAGGTAGATCCAGATTTACAAAGCAAAAGCAGGTAGATCCACATAAGATTATGAATTCTCCGAACGAATAACAATGATAATTCAGAAATCATTAGCTAGTTTGCATACATAAAAATAGTACTCGAGTCTAACAACATTGTCTCAACTTGTATAGATAGTAGCTTAGGTTAATTTATCTATTCACATACACATACACTTTATATATTTTCATGACCCAAGTTTTCGAAGCAATTACACTACAAAAAAAACACGTCAATTTCAATGGACGGGGCAACGAATCCATCGATTGATGACGACTACCAACGGATTGCAACGGATACACAAGAAATTCCAACGGGCAGGAATCCGTTGCAATCCATCGCAAAGTTCAACAGACGGTTAACGAATAGTGACCATTGCTATAATATGTTGCAATCTGTCAGAAATTTTAACGATCGTTCAACGGATAAATTCCGTTGCCAAGTTCTGTTGGAATACCGTTAGAAATTCGTCAAAAAGAGACCAACGATCATCCATTGCACTTTGTAACGGATATCAGTTGGCAATTGTAACGGATGCCCGTTGCAATTGTTAATTTCGAGGATTGTCGGTGGAATAAATTTACGTGAACTTGCAACGGACATCTGTTGAGGTTTCCAACAGATGTCATTGCAAACTCAACTCTTTAGTGACAACTATCAAGGTCTTAGCATCAAGCCATCAACAACATATATAGTTTACCAAAATATCGTCTTCTTCAAATCGAGATATATATAGATCAAGACAATGGATGTATAGAAGAAAATATTCTATAAACGAAGAGATTATGCAAGAATTCTTACACGGATTGGAGCAATTCATGAGTTTTGCATCGATGCAACCTTTGTGTCAAGAACGCAGGACAATGTTATGTCCAAAAAGATGCAAAAACATGAAGTATCGAAGTCAAGAAATTGTTTGGAAACATTTTTACAAGGTGGGTTTCGTTGAGAATTACGAAATTTGGTTTTTCCACAGTGAAAAGTAAGGTTAGAGATATTGTGCAAGAAGCAACGGACATCTGTTGAGGTTTCCAACAGATGTCATTGCAAACTCAACTCTTTAGTGACAACTATCAAGGTCTTAGCATCAAGCCATCAACAACATATATAGTTTACCAAAATATCGTCTTCTTCAAATCGAGATATATATAGATCAAGAGAATGGATGTATAGAAGAAAATATTCTATAAACGAAGAGATTATGCAAGAATTCTTACACGGATTGGAGCAATTCATGAGTTTTGCATCGATGCAACCTTTGTGTCAAGAACGCAGGACAATGTTATGTCCAAAAAGATGCAAAAACATGAAGTATCGAAGTCAAGAAATTGTTTGGAAACATTTTTACAAGGTGGGTTTCGTTGAGAATTACGAAATTTGGTTTTTCCACAGTGAAAAGTAAGGTTAGAGATATTGTGCAAGAAGCACAAGTAGAAAGAAATGAAGAACTTATTTATGAAGCATCAATGACTAATCCATATGTGGAAATGGTGTCAGATACTTTTCCTGGAGTTGTTCATGAACAAACGCGTGAAGAGATGCCGAACATCGATGCACGCTGATTCTTCATCCTATTGGATTCGGCGAAACAGTGCATTACGTTTTGGGGAAATGATAAAGACTTGTTAGAATGCAAGTTTTGTTGGGCAAGCAGATTTTAGCCAAAAAACCATCTTCACGTAAATATGTACCATATACGAAAATATTCTATATGCCTATTGAGAAGGTTATTTCATCGAAATAAATTGCTGTGGCAATGAGATAGCATGCAGAAAACTCGACGAGCGAAGGTATAATGCAACATCCATCGAATGGTAAGGCTTGAAAAGATTTCAATGAACTATTTCCCGAGTTCGCGTATGAACCGAGAAATGTTTATCTTTGCCTGTGCACCGATGGTTTTAGTCCATATGGACTATCTGGAAGTCAATATTATATGTGGTCAGTGATTTTGTCTCTGTATAATTTGCCTCATGATACGTGTTTTGAAAAGAGAGGTAATGTTTCTGACATTGCTGATTCCAGGACCAAAACATTCGAAGAAAAGTTCCGATGTGTTTGTATAGCCCTTAATTCGTGAATTAGGACATTTGTGGAACGAAGGTATTCTTGCTGATGATGTGAGTACGAAGCAAATTTTTACATTGAAAGCGGTCTTATTGTGGACAATTAGCTACTTTCCTGCCTATGGAATGTTATCTGGATGGAGCACGCATGGAAGATTCGCATGTCCATATTGTATGGAGGATACAGATTCATTTCGACTAGTACATGGTAAGAAACCGTGTTGGTTTGATTGTCATAGAATATTTCTTCCTCGTGGACATGCTTTTCGAAAAGATAAAAAACATTTTCGAAAAAACGTTGTACAAAAAGAAGAGGCACCATGCATTGATGGTCAGAATCAGAGGTTTTAATTTCCTAGACCACTCTACCGCAAGTATACGGTACGTGTAGTACCAGGGTTGAACTCTGGGGACTGAGTGCAGCGTTAGAACTAAGAATTCACAAGAAGAAGATCGATCAACATGTAATTATTAAACTGGAAAATAAAGAATAAAACAATGACAGGACTAGAATCAGCAAGATAGAGTACCACGGGTTTCAGGAATGTCAGGTCATGCAATGGATGTTTCTATAGAACATGAAACCGGTTCTATCAATCGATAGGGAACTAAAATCTAAGTCCACTACCTAGGGAATCAACGACACTCATCTCTCGATCCAGCGCGGAACATCTAGATGCATGAAGAATGAGTGGGGAGTTCTATGATAACATGTTATCCGTCGTAGTATTTATATCATTCTTAGGTTCAGATTAGATTAGATTTCTTGGACTTCACCGATTATTTGAGTTTATTCGAGGCTTTTATCTACTATTTTGTGTTTTGTGTAGGAAATGAAGACATGAAGGAAAACACAAATGATTACGGCAAATACAACCCGAAAACATGTTTGAATGACAAGATACCTCATTTGCACGGCCATGGAAGCAAACGGAACACTCAAACCTCGAGCGAAAGGAGCGGAAAGAGCAATTGCATGTGTGCCCACTCGAGCTGTGTATGTGTGCCCGATCGGGCACCAATTTGGACCAGAAAAACACCGAGAATCAGCCCAACTCGGGCTGGTAGTGAACCCGCGCAGGCATGGGAGCCCGACCAGGCTGGAAGTGTGCACGAGCGGGCTTGAGGTCTACCCGAGCGGGTGGTGGTTGTGCCAGAGCGGGTCCACCTTTTTCTCTGATAATGTTTTGAATCCGTTGCAAGAAAATTACCAGCCAAGCAATAGAATTTTCAGCCTAGAACGCAAGGCTATCAAGGGTTTCAGCCGAGAGGAGTTCCAGTGCCTATTCCGCAACAAGAAGATGGGAATAACGAGATCACGTCTATGCTCACTCGGATTCTACATGGACAAAAAGATATAAGTGCTGAGCTGACTATTGTAAGACGAGATCAAGATGAAGCAAAGAGGCAAATTGCAGAAATGTAGAAGCACTTAAAAATCCTAGACACCCAAGTGGCGCAAATTACAGAAAATACTCCTAACCGACAAGGAGTTTTACCGGGAAAGCCTGAGCCGAATCCCCGTGAGCATTGCAACGCCGTCATGTTGAGAAGCGGGACAGAACTTGGGGACATCACACCCCAGAATTTTGAGAGAGGAGAATGCTCAAAGAGTTCCACGAATAATCCTATCGACCAAGAGCATCAAAAGGAAGTACAAGTTGAGGATGAAGAAGAACCGTATGTGGCACCGCCACCAAGACGCCCTCCACTTCCCTTTCCCTCACGCCAAAGGAAATGAGATGAA
>CM071874.1:7067610-7077834 GCA_036759665.1 Gynandropsis gynandra | reverse complement strand
TAATGCGTCTATGCATGTAAGATGCGCAATGGATACATTGGTATATGCATGCTAGATAGTGGACAAGTCTACGCCAGTCAGTTCCTATAGGAGAGCTTGAATTCCCTGAATTCATGATAGTACCTTAGACCAATTATCCTTTTAGAACTTCGTTACATCATTATGCAAACTCTCGACACCCATGGTGCTTAGTCATAAGTTTTATCTCTTCAATTTAGTTTAGTTTAGCTCAATCAAAATTCCATCTTTAGTCACTCTACACGTCTATTCCATTAGTTCAATAGCTTATAAGTCGCATCAATTCCTTGTGTTCGACCCTAGTTACTACACGATCCGTATTCTTGCGGAAGCGTTAGTCTAGGTTTTATCACTTGAGTCTACGCACATCATTATCCATATTGACAACGGAGTATAAGCGCGTGGAATCTAATAATCCATGAACGGTAAAATATATCCGACAAAGCAAAGAATGAATGATATACACTGAGATATGCATACTTGGTACTGAAATGCAACCATAGATCACGGTTTCAAGCACAACTACTAGACTAATCAATATCCAAAAGACTTCTTAGCAATCCTAGACTATCTGTTAACGATTCGACAAAGTCGTACAGTAATGACTAAAGCTCAAAAATTCATGCTAGGTATCCATCCGTTTATTTATAGAAAAAATCTCAACATCTAATCCTAATCATCTAATCCTCATCATCTAATTCTAATCACATGCATGTTACTCGACGAGTACTCCCCCATACTTGAATTGAACACCATCTCGGTGTTCAAGACCTAAGAGAAGCTGCGTGTGTTTACGCGATGTGTACCCCCCATAGACTTCCAATGCTTTCTCCTCAGCCATCTCTTCTTCACTAAATATATCTATTTCTCGCTCACTTTTCGTTTCCTCAATTATCTCGGAACCACTGCACCTCGCTTTTTACTGTTTCTTTAACGCTCGCGTAGTCTTGTCAATATCGGGGTCGAAGAGGAGTTCTTTGACTCTCCAACTCCTAGACATATACCGAGTGATCGGCATGTAGGAAAGTAACAAACAATAGCTTAGCTCGGAAGAGATGCAATTGACTCAAAATAAAATAAAAATGCAGAAAACAAAAGCAAACGAAAGACTTTGAAAGGACTGGATCTCGACTCAACGAAATCCTAATTCTAAAGCCAAAACTAGTCCCCGGCAACAACGCCAAAAACATGATGTTCAGAATCAGAGGTTTTAATTTCCTAGACCACTCTACCGCAAGAATATTGTACGTGTAGTACTAGGTTCGAACCCTGGGGACTGAGTGTAGCATTAGAACTAAGAATTCACAAGAAGAAGATCGATCAACATGTGATTATTAAACTGGAAAATAAAAAATAAAACAATGATGGGACTAGACTCAGCAAAATAGAGTACCACGGGTTTCGGGAATGTCGAGACATGAATTGAATGTTTTTATAGAACATGAAATCAGTATTAGATCAATCGATGGGGAACTAAAATCTATGTCCACTATCTAGGGAATCAACGACACTCATCTCTCGATGTAGTGCAGAACATCTAGATGCATAAAGAACGAGTGGGGAGTTCTACCTTAACTATTGGAAATGACTCTCTCGATGCCTAAATCCTCTACATAGGGAACCAATGTCAATCATCTCTTGATGCAGCGCGAAACATCTAGATGCATGATAAACAATGGGGAACTCTTACCTCTACTATCGGAAACAATAGGAACTCGACCTCTATTGACGGAAGCGACTCCTCGATGCCTAAATCTGGTATCTAGGATATACACGTACTCACCTCTCAATGCAGTAAACATATATCCTAAACGCATGACGAACAATGGAAGCTCTACCGTTCCTAAATAGATTAATCAATCGCAAGATTCTAATTAATCTAATTCATTCGAAGGTTAATTTCGAGATTCAAGTCTGACTCTATCGATGCCTAGACGAATCTCTAATCTCATTCAAACGTGTCTAATCTCACCGAATGGATCTAGTCCCATTCAAACATGAAATAAACAAAGGTAAGAATGCATTACGCACAACTACGAGGGATTAGCCCTTGGCTATCTCGAAACCACTTTGATTTATCTTTGAATGGATTTTCCCGTTTTCGTTTATCTATTCTTTATCTGAGTGCTTCATTGACTTGTGTTTGAGATGGCCACGTAGATGCATGTTTTAGGAACTTAGGAGAAGGACCAAAAGGAGAATTCTACTTCCGGATAATCAGGTTTAGAACAACCGAGGTTAGGCCACGAAAGTAGGGTAGCAACGGTTGAGGGTAACACGGATGAATCACAAATCTTATGGGTTTAGCTTAAGGTGTCAGCCACGAAAGTAGGGGATAAATTGACTAGATCACGTGCTATGCCTTGTGGGTTTAGCTTAAGGTGTCAGCCACGAAAGTAGGGGATAAATTGACTAGATCACGTGTCTATGCCTTGAGAGAGGGTAGATATCATATCAGGATCGAGTGACTTAGATAACTTGATCAGGATTGCATGATTAGATAGGTTGATTGTTGGTTTCGGTAGTCTTGTGGTGAAACCGGATTCCTAGAACGTTTGTCCCACTGTTAAGAACCCGTCAGTTTATTGTTTTTAGTACTTCATTCCTAAAATCAATACTTCGTTGTTTGCAACTTTGATCCATAGTTTGAATTTAGTTTGTTTTGCGTAGTCCCTGTGGGATCGACACCTAGAGTACTACACACGTGTCGTGCACGTGTAGGTAGTTTAGGTTAATATTTGTTTCACTTTGAATCGCATCAAGTTTTTGGCGCCGTTGCCGGGGACTATTGTCAACACGTCTTAGATTCGAGCCTAGAGTCATTCTCATTTTGTTTTTCTTTTTGTTTTCTTTTCTTTCATTCTTTCCACCTAAATCGTTTTTATCTATTCTTCGCAGAGCCGTCAGATCAGCCATGGGCATATGCAACAACAGCAACTCGTACCGCGAGAACCACAGGCTCCTCCACCACGTCGCCTCAGGGACTACGTGGTGCCAAATATGAACAACGTGCCAACAACCATACAGATGCCTGTTGTTGCTAGAGAACAATTTGAAATTAAATCAACGATGATCAACATGCTTTATCAGAATCAATTCATGGGTGGAAATCACGAGGATCTCCATCAGTACCTCAGAGACTTCCTAGAGCGTTCCGGTACGTTCAAAATACATGGAGTCTCGGAGGACGCGATTCTATTACGTCTCTTCCCGTTCTCAATTGGGGGACGAGTGAAAACATGGCTGCAATCGCTTCCCGCTGGTTCAGTCACGACTTGGGACCAGCTCTACACATTGTTCCTCTCAAGATTCTTTCCTCCGAGCAAGACGATTCAAATGAGGGGGAAAATCACAGTGTTCAGATGTAGAGATGGAGAAACGTTGTTCGAAGCGTGGGGCAGATTTAAGGATCTTTACAGATGTGTCCAACACCATGGTCTCGAGCAGTGGAATGTTATCCAAACTTTCTATAATGGAATTTCAGACGAACACCGACCGACATTGGATAACGGTGCTAGAGGATCGTTTATGGATTTGAGCGTCGAGGAGGCATACGAGCTGATTGATAACCTCGCCATGAACCACAGCATGTGGTCAATACCGAGAGGTATCCCTAACAGCACTCGACGCCTATATGAGCCGAATCAGAGTAGAATGTCGGGCAACGCAGCGAACGCCATGTACTGCGTGAATTGCAGAGATACATAACACGTGGCTTATCAATGCACACTACAAGAGAACGTGGAATACATGAATTATGCCCAATATCAAGCAAACACGCAATTCGGGAACCCGAATTTATCATACCGAATAATTCAACCGATGAAGTATTCGGGATTTCAGCAATGACAGCAAACGTACCAGCAAAACAATCAGCAATTCTAGCAAGCTAAGCAAGTTCCGCAAGCTCCTCAAACTCCTCAAGCCCCTTTATCAAACCTTGAGGCGGTAATGCTCGAATTTATCAAAGAGCAAAGGCAGCAACAATCGACTCATGCCAAATTCAATGCGGATGTAAGGAAAGCGATTAGCAAGCTCAAAACTCATATGGAATCATTGAGCAAGCATGTGAAGAGCTTAAAGAACTCCGTAGCACAGCAAGCTGCCTCATCCTCTCGGAATCCAGGACAGCTTCCCGGTAAACCCGAATTAAACCCGAGAGAGTACGTTAACGCTATTTCCGTGTGCAGCACTGATATGATCGAGCGCTCACCCTCCAATGAGCAAGACCAAGTTGCTGAAAAGTACATGAAAAGAGGCAAAGGTCCGCTTGCGATTATGGAAGGAGTTGAACCAGATTTAGACAAACCATATGTTGCTCCACCGGCGTACCAACCTCCTATACCATTTCCTCAAAGGTTGGTGAGCAGCAAGAACAAAGAAAGAGTGGGCCTATTCATAGAGGGTCTCAAGAAGCTTGACATCAACATCCCAATCGTGGAAGCCCTCCAAAAGATGCCTAATCATGCCAAACTCATCAAAGAGGTTCTTTCCAAAGAGAGGCATATCAAAGAGAACGAGACGGTAGCACTCACCGAGGAATACATCGCTATCCTTCAAAACAAGCTTTCACCAAAGTTGAAGGACCCCGGAAGCTTCTCCATTCCATGCACAATAGGTAATATTGACATTGACAATGCTTTGTGTGATTTAGGGGCAAGCGTGAGCATCATGCCACACTCGGTCTTCAAGTGGATGGACTTCGGGAATCTCAAACCTACAAAGATGTCTCTACACCTCGCGGATCACTCATTAAGATATCTGGTGGAAATTGTTGAAAACTTTCCCACCAAGGTAGGTAATCTTTTCATTCCCACTGATTTTGTTGTACTTGAAATAAAGGAAGATGCTAGGATACATATTATTCTTGGTAGACCGTTCCTAGCTACTGCAGGTGCCATGACAGACGTACAACAAGGACAACTTTCTTTACGTGTCGAGGATGAGACGATAGAGTTCAACTTTTCCAGCCCCATGAACAGACCCTCATTCAAGGAGTCTTGCTTTACAGTGGATTCGCTGGACGAGTTAGTGAAAGACACGGATGATCAAGTAAGTGTTTCTGATCCTCTTGTACGATATTTAACACGAGATTGCGAAGATGCAGGATTTACAGACGAAGGAGCTGAGATGTACACGAAATTCATGAGTGCTATTGAAGCACTAGGAGACGCCTCATGTGAGGAGATACCACACAAAACGCACGCTGGTTTGCAGTGGAGAAGACGCCCGAACTTGAGCCCGAACCTCCTCCGCCTTCTTTTCGGTATGAGTACACTGAATTCGATAAAATAAATCCTGCTGTTATGAATGCTAACTTGAGTGCAGATGAGATGAGGAAACAACCCACTCGCAAAAAGAAGCGTAGGAGAGTCAGCTCTTCAATATGTAGGCACAGAAGTTCTACGGAAGACAGCCACGAACCTTCCACCGAAACTCAAAGGAGGCTGCACCCGCACTTGAAAGAAGTAATGGAAAAAGACGTCATAAAACTTTTCGATGTAGATACCATTTATCCAACCTCGAGCATCGAACGAGTGAATCTCGTGCATGATGTGCCAAAGAAAGAAGTAGTGACTAAGGGATGACACGACAAAAAGACCCTACCTCATGACTTCCAACCATGTGATTTAGTTCTACTCTTCAATTCTCGTCCTATGCATTTCTCGGGCAACCTACGGTCTCATTAGTCTGGTCCTTTCAGGTACGAGAAGTCTTCACACATGGAAAAGTGGAACTATGGAGCGATTCGAGTGGAACGTTCAAAGCTAATGGGCAGCGACTAAAGCTCTACAAGGCCGCTCAACCGATCTAAAGTGGAAACTCCATTTCCCTTTCTGATCCACCCATCGTGCAAGCATGAGGAATGGAGACGTCAAAGCTTCAAAACGTTAAATAAGCGCTTTCATGGAAGCAACCCAGCTGTTTGTGATCTTTTTTCTTAGTTTTTTAGTTTAAGACTCGGTTAATTAAAAAAAAAAGAAAAACACAAAAAATACCACCACAAACGTGACATCACTTCTCTTACCCTCCATCGGAGCTTCACGTCGAGGACACCGTTCAATTCAAGCCTGGGGGAGCAGCTCACGTTTGTTAGGTGACTTCGTTTCATTTTCTATTATTTTTTCTTTGATTTTGTAGTTTTTAGATTGTTTTTGTTTTCGTGAGTCAGATTCGTCCTAGGCACTTGTCCGGTGCAACGTTTTGAGATGAACCCTAAACCTAGGATACTTAAGAAGTTGGCCTTTTTCCGTGAAATTTTGCATGTTTGAGCTAGGTTTTTCCTAAGCAATAGAGCTTATTAGTCGGCTGAAAGAAAATAGGTCGTAATTCTTTGGGAATCCTAGTGTTGCTTGTGGGAGGTTTAGACGAGGTTGCTAGGCTAGTTTATCGTTTATTCTCTCTATCCAGATGGTCATACTTCGTATAGTTGATGCTTTACTTCTTTTTTATGAGGATTATTATATCGACGTCCTAGAAGCCTAGTGTCTCTGCATAACATAAAAAAAAGAAGATGAGAAAAAAATACATAAAAAGAAAAAAAGAAAGAAGAAAAAGAAAAAAACAAAGAAATAAAGAAGCTCGGAAAGAAACAAGTATCCTCGATTGTTCTAGGTTTAGCATTTATCTGAAGTCTTGTTTGGTGGAGAGAGTTACGGTGGCTTGTTTATTTTGCGTTCGATTTAATTTCTCGTAGGTAGCCTTGGTGAACTTAGGATGAAGACTGAAAATTTAATTAGGCTGACTTTGCTCTCAACTTGCTAGTGGATCGGTTAGGTTCCCTTTAGCGGTATTTCTAGGAGAACGGGGAATTCTTGGTTTTTTTATACCCCAAGTGTTCTACATTTATGTTTGCTTAGGGATAAGCAAATATTCAAGTCTGGGAGATTTTGATAATCTCTTTTTCGTACGTATTTCTTGCACGATTTTAGCGATGTTTACGATATGGATGCGTTGTTTACGTATGATTTTGTATTTGTTTTACTCGTTTCCGTATTTTCGTGTTCTTACAGGTTTTAATGCGTATTTGATTCATTTTGGAGGTAAAGGATGTACACGAGACAAATTACTAACATCGAGGATCATAA
This sequence comes from Gynandropsis gynandra, assembly GCA_036759665.1. Lineage (NCBI taxonomy): Eukaryota > Viridiplantae > Streptophyta > Magnoliopsida > Brassicales > Cleomaceae > Gynandropsis > Gynandropsis gynandra. The sequence goes on along the minus strand of CM071874.1, from coordinate 7,070,728 downwards.
CGGAGCAAACGGGACGAGTATCGGCAAGGACTAACACAGCCCACGCGGGGCATTCACCTAGCACGTGCGGGCTACAATCTCCAGCAAACTCAGCACGGGTCGGGGAGGTCATCAGCACACGCGGGTCATCATGGCATGCCTCAGCCCGTGCGGGGCACACCTCAGCCCGCGCAGGGCCTAGTTCCAGCGAACACAACACAGCAAGGTAGCCCGCGCGAGGCACACACTCTAGCCTGCGTGGGTCACGTCCGTCACCTGCAAAAACCTGAAAAGGAAACTTGTCTCAACACAAAAAAGAACTTGTTTTGTTACATATACAAAGAGGAAAATGACGTTAGAGAAGAGGAATAAGAGATATTTTGCTGGAGAAAAGAATGGAAATGGTGCCCAACTTAATCAAGAATGGAAAACACACGAGAAAGGTAATGTAAAGGATATACATGTATAGGGGTATATAAGTCATTTTGTAATTAGATCTATCATCATTGTAATTAGGTCTAACTTTGTATATCTAGCCGTTTTGGCTCATTTGAATCATTATTCAGATTTCAAATTATCATGGTATCATAGCTGAAAGTCTAACGACAACAAACTCTCCTAAAAACTCTCCTAAAAACTCAGCCGGTCTCTCCTCCCCTCTCAAACCGCCGCCGCCGCCGACCCCCCTCCTTCTTTGCGGCCGCCGTGCTCGGGCTGTGTTTGTGCACCCGATCGGGCTGCTCTTGTGCCCGCTCGGGTCCACCAATTTCTCAACAACCTCCTTGATTTTAGAACGGCCAATTCAGGAGAAAAGAGACCTTTTAGAGTTAGGATTCGAACCAGACTTGTCGGGTCCACCTTTTTCTCAACAAACTCCTTGATTTTAGAACGGCCAATTTTTCAACAACTTTCCTTGAATTTTGAACGGCCTGCATTTAAAAAATAACAGAAGGGGAGAGCCAAGATCAAACTGGAAAAGGCAAGAGAACAAGGGGCACGAATCAGGCAAAGGAGAAGAGAGAGAGCACGGCTGAAGAAGGAGACTTCGGGCAACCGAAGGATTCGTCGGAGGTTACGCTCGGGATGATAGGGGAGTCGAACACTTACTTCGTTTTTGTTTTCTTCTCTATGTATTCTGAGTAGTTCTTGTTGCCATGTGTTAGGGATGCCATTGTATTGGATCGTTTAAGTTATTAATGTTTGATTTCGGTTTTGTTCAATTGAATGGTTCGATTCGTGCGTAATGCCTTCATACGTTGTTGATTTCAAGTTAGGATAAGACTAGATCTATTCGACTGATATTAAGCATGTTTGAAGGAGATTAGAGATTCGTCTAGGCTTGGGAAAGTCAGATTTGAGTCTCGTGAATGAACTTTCGAATGAATAAGGTTAAAGAGAATTTGGCCAATCGGTTAATCTATTTAGGAACGGTAATTATCGAGGTAAAATTCCCATTGTTCTTAATGCATCTAGAAGTTCCGCGCTACATAGGGATATGAGCGATGTTGATTTCCTAGGTAGGAGATTTAGGCTTACACCAAGTCATTTCGAGCATTAGGGGTAGAGTTCCCTACTGGTCTTCATGCATCTAGACGTTCCGAGCTACATCGAGAGATGAGTGACGTTGATTTCCTAGGTAGAGGATTAGATATTAGTTCCCCATCGATTGATACAAACCGACTTCATGATCCTTAGAAACATCCATTGCATGTTTCGATATTCCCGAAGCCCATGGTACTCTATCTTGTTGAGTCTAACTTCGGTATCCTTTATTATCTTTACTTTCCCGTCTCATAATCTTATATTGATCGATCTTCTTCTCGTGAATTCTTAGTTCTAACGCTGCACTCAGTCCCCAGAGTTCGACCCTTGTACTACACAAACTGTATACTTGCGGTAGAGTGGTCTTGGAAAAATTAAAACCTCTGATCCCACACATCAAGTTTTAGGCGCCGTTGCCGGGGAATAGTTACGGTATTGGACTTAGGATTTCATTGAGTCGAGATCCAGTCAAGCTCGGGATGTTAAACAAGCGCTTATTGGGAGGCAACCCGACTTTTTGCATTTTCTTTTTATTTCATTTGTAGAATTTATTCTTGTTCTTTTTGCATTGATGTACTCGGTGAGATATTACGTTGTGTTTTCACTTTTGGATTGTGTGATTCTTTTTCACAGGTTTTTCAACGTCGATATCATCCTTGAGGAGGAGACGCATACACCGTACAGCCGCATCGCCAACTCGAGACAACAAAACACGCGAGGTGCACACGTTCCAACCCTTATTTTCCCGTAGTTTTGGTATGCGAGATTCTCTTAGGTCTTGAACACCGAGACAGTGTTTCATTCAAGTCTGGGGGAGTATTCGTTGAGTATCATACATGTGATTAGGATTAGATGTTGATTTTTTTAGGAATAAGCGGATAGATATACCTAGTACGAATTTTCGAGCTTTAGTCATTATTGTGCGACTTTGTCGAATCGTGAACAGTAGTCTAAGTTTGCTTAGAAGTCTTTTTGATACCGATTAGTTGAGTAGTTGTGCTTGAAACCATGATCTGTAGTTGCATTCACCTCCTAGGTTGCAGTACCAAGTATCCATATCTCCGTATATACCAATTGATCATTGCTTGTTTGATAGATTTTACCGTTCATAGATCATTAGATTCCACACGCTTATACTCCGCTGTCAATGTTTTCTTCTTGGATAAGTTTTGAATTATTTCAGGTTTATGTTGACATGAGTACATCGAGAGCGATGGTTCGGGTCTAAGTGGTGGGTTGAGGTGCTATTCTACTTCCTAAGGGTTAGAGTGATGCGTATTCTTTGGCGCCAATAAAAAAATGTTCTTCAATGACGCAACTCTTCACTCCGCTAAGGTTACAAGCACTTATGAGTGTGCCATAGGCCGCCTGGGTCTAAGTAGAAAGCCATCCCTCTTCGACTTCGACGTCCTATGAACCAAGCGTGGATCTATTAAAAAAAAGAGAATAAGAACGAGAATATGAGTTTAATGATATCTCAAGCTTAGGGAATTGGTATGGAGATTGCTTGGACGTTATCTAGGAATATGGATTAGACTTAGGTCATTGGTAGGATTGCATGGCTCGTGACTTCGGTTGATAGAAGTCTGAACTAGGT